>APFE030505823.1:0-31290 GCA_000404065.3 Pinus taeda
TATCCTTGAAGAGCCTGAGCCTAAAGCCAGCCAAACTTCTAATGACTATGCAAATCTACAAACTGGCCAACTTTCTGTTATCCCCAACCTAGTGATAAAAAAGGGTGAAGTCAATTCCCCATCATCTTATGTTTCTCTATTTGTTCAAGAGACAATCCAGCAATAAGTTTAATTTTTATGTTCCCGAGCATCTCCGAGCTACAACCGAGGAGAGTTTCTTGGGGTGATAACAGTGCCCATTTAAAAACCTTGGAAACATCAACCTCTGTTCTGAACAGAATTTGACGATACTTCATGTTAGGACACAAAAGTTTCTCTATACCATAGTTAATCAATCTAGGTGCCCAAGGTAAGGCAAGTTTTATATCTTGGGCAGTGAGACCCTGTGTTTTCATCCACTCAAACTTGGATTTCAATAGCCGATCATCATTGAAAGCGAGAATAGATGGCTTTCTGGTAATGAGGTTCCTTACCCAATCATGCGTGAACCCTGAATCTATCAAGAACCAAATGGCTTGTTTGGCTGTAGAAGTGGATCTCGTTCTGACAAAGGTTGGCCTTATTTTGAGGATTCCTGAAAGCTCAGACAGGCACAATCCACATTCGTTGAGTAAGAAATCTGAAATGAGGCACGTGTTCTCTGCTATTGGTTAACCTGTGGGGTTGTCCTTAGCAGCAATAGATGTAGAGATATAGGTATGAGAATCATTTTTGATGTTTCAAAATTTCTAGTTGTTGCCTCATCCCCTGTGCAATTGCCTCAACATATCTCAGAGAAGCCTAGTCATAAATCAATCTACCAAGACCAACATGGATGGGACCATCCACAGTGTGTTCCTCATATATGCTTTCTCCATATTTCTACAGTAGTTCTTGTAGGCTACTAACGTAGTAGGTGCACTCGTGCATAAAGTTTCAAAAGGCTGTGTAATGTGACCAACAAATGAATTCCTATATTAAATAGTGTCTGCAGTAATACTAATTGATTCAAACAACAATCACTAATAAGAAAACAAACAATTCATGCCACTTTAAAGACTATAAATGTTATAAGAATTTAAAAGGTCCCCACAAGCCAATGGTATTGGGCATTCTCTTTTACAAGTTAGCCATAATTCAGACAAACTAAAAATCTTCATGTCTACAAGTGACTAGAGGCTTTCACAGTTGTTGAGTATTTCTGGAAAAGAATTGTTTAATGGATTTTCAATCGATCTATCCTCACAAATGAATTATAGTCGCAATATTACTGGTGAGCAAACAAGGATCATGACGCTGGATCTTAACCAATAGACGATCCCTTGGTTAATGCACTTAATCATCAAGAGAAAGGCAATACAATCTAACTATGACCAAACCAGAAACCATTGTGCCTTGTCATTACAAGAGGGCAAGTTTTCCATTGTAAAGTTCAAATAATTCTGTGGCATGAGGGTTGGAATAGGCATTTTCTCGATTAGTTACTTGGTATTCATGTTTTGAAAAAGATGTTTCCTGATTTTGTGCTCGAGTTTCCTATTATATTTTTTATTATAAATATTTATTATTTATAAAGCATTGGCAATAAAAAAGTTGGACACATTATATACAAGCAGAGATACCGTTTTGAATATGTTCATGGCAGACCCATCAAAATGAGCTGCATATGCTTTTATTTGCTTAAATAAGAACTGCTTTTTGATAATCGAGTTCCAACCAAAGGAAATTTTTTACCTGCAACAACTATAGTTATTGTGTAAATTACATGATAAGCCACCTTCAAAATATTAGTGGGAATGTTACAACTTATACTAGAAAATTTTGTCATCAAGGTTCTTTCTATGCGATGCTTGTGCATAACATTTGGGGCTCTGGCATGTACATTCAGATTGAAACGTAGTGTTGCCCCTTGGTATTTTCTTGCACATAATGGAGTCGTAGAAATGACTTTGCTTATTAGCATTTACTAGATAATGATTTGACTTTAGAGTTTGTTGACGTCTCTTTTCTTAGTAAAACATTTGTCTTTCCAAGAAGTGTGTCACAGAACCTGCAGAGGCTTTATAACCCCATAAATTATAATATTGCAAGACAAGAAAATGAACAAGTAATTAGGTTGGATTCAGGACAAGAGAAAATTGTAGAATACATGCCAAATATGAAAAGGTAAAAAACAGACCTCTATCTGTTACCAATTCATGTATGCAAATTGATATTGAGATCACTTTTATTGTACAAAGGGAGTGTGTGATGGATAGTGTGAGATAGTTTATCTCATTTGCAGGTGGAGTTCAACAATAAGTTAGGAGTGACCCAGAATTCGGGAAGCTATGAAGTTTATAACCTGTATCTAAAGTAGGGTCTTTTCACTTCCATCATATTGTTCAGAGAACTGTTACCTGTATTTATCAGGTTTCTTCTTACCTACTATTTTCTGTCACATCAATGCATGTTGGCCTATGGCATTGTCTACATTCAAGCATCAAAGCTAATTTTTGATGAGAATATTCGACAGGCATAGGTTTTCCATAATGTAAAATTCATTAAGAAAACAACTCGTCCATCAGAGCATGCTTATTTTAATTCCTTAAGTCACTTTATTTTATCATAATATACATGAAATGTGTGGTTTGTTCCATGGGATACCAGCAAATCTAACCAAGCATTCAAATTGATTCTCAAGATTGGTCCATCCTTAATTCCTTCCTTTTCTGTTTCATATTGCTTGAAAAAAAGACTCGGGTTTAAACATCCACATTATGCTGCAAAAAAAAAAAACTAAACTAAACTTTAACTACCCTCTCAAGAGCTGATAATCCAACCACTTATAAAATATTACATGATGATGTTACAGTGTTTGATATATTTCATTAATGAGCGTATGGAGTCCAACTTTCCAAAATATGAATCACAAATTATATTGCCTCTTTGGTTATTGATATCTATCTGCATTCAGATTTATAAATGGAGAACAATGACCCCATAAATTATAATATTGCAAGATAAGAAAATGAACAAGTAATTAGTTGGGATTCAGGACAAGAGAAAATTGCAGAATACATGCAGACCTCTATCTGTTTCCTCTGTCCTCTACATACACTATCAAATGAAATGAAATACACCAATTCATGCATGCAAATTGATACTGAGATCACTTTTATCATACAGAGGGAGTGTGTTATGGATAGTGTGAGATAGTTTATCTCATTTGCAGGTGGAGTTCAGCAATAAGTTAGGAGTGACCCAGAATTCAGGAACGATGATGTTATAGAGTTTGATCTATTTCATTAATGAACGTATGGAGTCCAACTTTTCAAAATCTGAATCACAAATTCTATTGCCTCTTTGGTTATTGATATATGTCTAAATTCATATTGATATATGGAGAACAATTTGCCACTGAGAAGAAATCCAAGGTTGTTACGGTCCATGAACAAACTTTTGAGGGAAAATTGCTGTGAGATTTAACTGTGCTACTAATTGGCATACTGGTGTCAGCACTAGATAACAAGCATTAAGGCAACAAAGTACGAATGAGAGTGTTACCTAACATCAAATATCTTTGGGACTGCTTTATTTCAAGGTTGAATTCAATGAAATTTTAAGGATTTTAGATTTTTCTAGTAAATAAATAAAAGAAGAATTTTTTTTCTTACATTGTGATTTCTACTATCAATGTAATTTCTCCTATTAATCAGAAAAATGAAACAATTTACAAATGCAACAGAAAAAGAAAAAGCACTCACTTTACGGAAATGTATCAAACAAGTAACACTCTTTTAAATGCGAAAAGCTATAGCTAGCTGGAGGTTGTTCAAGGGTTATGTAATTGAATTTTCAGTGTTTTGCATAGCACTAATAGCACTCCACACCTTGTGGCAAGGCTTGATCCTAGACACCAAGCTGCAATGAGACGCTAAATTAGGATATGATAAAACAAACTTTGCAGGAAGCCCTGCAGTGTGCATGAAAAAATCCATGTTCTTCTGCACCTTATCCATGGAAACATTTAGTATATATGGGTTTCTGCTAAAAATCGCATTCATCTCATCTTCCAGGAGGTCAAAAGTTTCCCAATACTTCATTTTTTTCCAAAAGTCATGGCATATTACTACTGACTAAAATGTGAGGTGACCATTGAAAAACCCTGGAAACATCAGCCTCTATTCCTAACAGATTTTGAAGATACTGCATGTTAGGACACATAAGTTCCTCTATACTGCATTTAATTAATATGGGTGCCCGAGATAAGGCAATTTTTATGTCTTGGGCAGTGAGACCACGTGTTTTCATTCACTCAAACTTGGATTTCAACAGCCGATCAGCATTGAAAGCGAGAATAGATGGGTTTTTGGTAATGAGGTTCCTTACCCGGTCATTCGTGAATCCCGAATTTGTCAAGAACTGAATGGCTTGTTGGGCTGTAGAAGTGGATCTCGTTCTGACAAAGGTTGGCCTTATTTTGAGGATTCTTGAAAGCTCGGACTAGTGCAACCCACATTCGTTGAGTAAGAAATCCAAAATGAGGCATGTGTTCCGCTAATGGGTAATCTCTGGGGCTTTCATTAGCAGAAATGGATGTATAGATATGGGTATCAGAATCATTTTGATGTTTCAGTGCAATTGTGGCTGTTGTGGTTGCAGCGGCGAGTGCAACCATTTCCATTGGCAAGTGCAACCATTTCCATGGCATGTTAATTTAATCAAATGGCATCCTTGATACTCTGCAATGAATTGTAACTACTTTCCCTTCATCCAATGGTGGAACTATTTTCAATCATCTAACACATAATCTTATGGCCCATAATGATGACAAGTGGGCAAGAGAGGGAGTTCATTTCAAAGGGAATGCCTTACGGCGTAATTAACTTGCTAGATCTTAAACTTTTGTAATTTTGTAATCCATAATGATAATGAAGATGTCTTTCGCATTAATCGTATCATTAAGATTTGGTTGATGTTTAGAACCATCTAATGTGGTTCATCACAAGGGTTGATCATTTCCATCATGGGAAGCTAAGATAGGCCATTCAGATTGAGAAACAAGCAATCAATCTCAGCAAGATAATGGCAAATTAAGCAGGAGCTCCTTCCCTCTCTTCTTGATTTCCATCCCTTTTTTAATTATCAATTATATTTTGAAAAGAATGATATAACCAACCTAGATCCATCTTAACCTCAAATCTATCAAGCACCGAGATGAATCCAATCTCTCGAGGTGCAAACTATTTTTTTAGTGTGAAACTTGAGGAAATGATTGCACCTTGAGAGATTTGATCTCTCAAGACACTTGATAGATCCGGGGTTAAGATGGATCTAGGCTCCTTATATTATAATATATAATATCTATATTTTCATTTATGTGTCTCTTTCTTATCGATCTCTCTATCTAACCCCCCAAACCTACACATTCTCTAGCTATGTCTAACTATCTCTCCCTCTCCCTCTCTTCCCCTTCTCTATCTATGTTCCCATTTTCTCCCTCTCTCTTCCATACTACACTTCTCTCTCACTCTCTTTCCATTGTTCCCTTGTAACTCCCTCTCCTTCTCCGCCTTTATCCCTCTATGTATTTCTTCTTCCCTCCCTCTCTCTCCCCTTCCAACTCCAACTCTTTCTCCTTATCTCTCTTGAGTCCTATCTTTCTTCCTTTCTCTCCCACCTACCTCTATCTCTCCCCCACATCTCTCTCTCTCTCCCTCTCTCTCTCTAGTCCCTTGAACTTTGTCTCTATCTCCAACCCTCTCTCCTTTTCTCTCTCCACTCCATCTTTGTGTCTCCCTCTCTCTCTCTTACCCTTATCTCGTTGTCTGTCTCCTCTCTCTCTTCCCCTTATCTCCTTGTCTATCTCCTCTCTATCTCTCTCTCTCTCTCTCACACACACACACACACACATTTTGTCACCATCTCCATCCCTCTCTCCATCTCTTTCTCCCCTCCATATTTGTGCATCCCTCTCTCTCTTCCCCTTCTCTCCCTATCTCTATCATCTCCTCTTCTTTGTCTTCCCCCGTCTCCTCTCTCCCTCACTCTCTCTCCATCTCTTCCTTCTCACTCCCTTTCCCTCTCCACCTCTATCTCTCTATGTATTTGTTCTTTCCCCCTTCCTCTTTTAATTTTGATCCCATTGTATTGTGTTTAGGAAAGTATCTAAAAAAAAGAAAAAAACTTAATTGGTTGTAAAATATTGAATCTATATTTTGGATCAATCATGTCAACTAAAATACAATAATGGAATACTTAAAAAAACCATGCACTCTCTTTCCTCTAGTATCGTTAGTCACTTTGATTCGTCTCATCGCTTAGATACTTAGTTAGGATGGATCTGGTTTTTTATAATATTGTTTTTTTTTTACAAATTTTAAGTCTTTATATATGAAAGTATTCTCATTTTTAACTTTATTAAAAGTTAATTTAATTTCTATGGGAATATTTTCATAGCCCTAAGGATACAAGGTTTAGATATATTTCAAAATTAATTATAATTTTTTCATTTTAGATTCAATTAAAAAAATATCATAAATTTGAATTAAAATAAAATATTTTTATTGTGAAATAAGTTATGGTTTTTGGGCATGTGGTACTGAAAAGCCATGGTATTGGCCCATGGTATTGTAACAAAACATATTTACAAGTTAATAATATTCATGGTTAAGAATCTTGTCATATTGTTGTAAAATATTTTGATTGTGAAATAAGTTATGAGTTTTGGGCATGCATTACTGATAACCCATGGTATTGTCCCATGGTATTGTAACAAGGTCTATTCACAAGTATCAATGGAAAAAGTGGGGGTCAATATCTATGGTTTAGAATGTTGTCATATTGTTATAAAATATTTTGATTGTAAAATAAGTTATATATTTTGGGAATATGATATGATAAGTCATGGTATTATAACAAAGCCTATTTACAAGTTAATAATATCCATGGTAAAGTGGAGGTGAATATCCATGGTTAAGTATATTTTCATACTCATACAATATTTTGATTGTGAAATAAGTTATGTTTTTTTTGGGCATGTGGTATTGAAAGCCATGTTATTGGCCCATGGTATTGTAACAAAGCATATTTGTAAGTTAATAATATCCATGGTAAAGTGTAAGTGAAAATCAACGGTTAAGAATATTTTCATACTGATATAAAATATTTTGATTGTGAAATAAGTTGTGTTTTGGTCATGTGGTATTGATAAACCATGTGTATTGGCCCATGGTATTGTAACAAAGCTAATTTTTACAAGTTAATAATATCCACAGTATAGTGGGGATGAATATCCATGATTAGGAATTTGTATTGTTATAAAATATTGAAAGGGTGAAATAGGCTATGGCTTTTGGGCATGTGGTATTAATAAGCCATGGTATTGAGACAACGTTTAAATGTTTACACTCATCCCTAATATCGCTTTTTAACTTTTATTTTTATTTTTTAATTAGGCCAACATTTAAAATTGTTTACATACTTGAATTACATCTACACATCTAACCTATACTGGGTTGTAGAACACCTCTCAACCCAATAATAATAATCTGATTTTATAAATAATTATATTAATTCATATTCTAATAATTAAATATTAATATTAATTTATTCAATTATTTTTAATTTAATATATATATATATATATATATATTTTATATATATATGTTGTGTGTGATTATTTCAATTGTTTTAACCCCTTATGTCTAAGGGTAACTCCTACAATAATTCCCAACTGCTAATTTTGGAGGCAAAAGCATATTTACTATTTACAGTTATGGATCGATTAATTTTTTAACTTTTGTCTTGAGGATGAACCACATTATATGACAAGATGTGATTAAGCGAAAAGATATCTCCATTATATTATTAACTTGTAAATAGGCTTTATAACAATACCATGGGCTAATGTTGTGACTCATCAATACAACATGCCTAAAAACAATTTCTCATTTTACAATCAAAATATTTTATAAATATTTTATTTGAATTTAATTTTATAACTTTTTTTATTGTTAGATCTTAGGATTTTGTGATCCATAATATAGTGAGCATGTCTTTTGGATTAATGACATTATTGTTATTTGGTCTACGTTTCGAACCATCTACTGTGGTTCATAAAAAAGTTATAATTACTTTTAAGCTATATCTAAACCCCCTATCACATTAAAAATTATAAGATATATATAGTAGCTAATAATTAAGATACATTTTAAGTTAAAATAATAATTTATCATATTTAAATTTCATTAATGAGTACATAGAAACTTAATATTCACAATATAATAAGATTTTTAACCACGGATATTCACCCCCTTTTTATCATAGATATTATTAAGATATGAATGAGATTTGTTACAATACCATGGCTTATTAGTACACCTCCCAAACAACCATCTCTCATTTCTTTTTTTTGTAAGCTAGGGTGGGACTCTCCGATTTACATGTCCATTAAGTACCCCTCAACGGGGGAAGGGTAGCCCAAGATTTGAACCCAAGACTTCCGGTTCGGTGAGACTTCATTTCCACGGCCCTTGCCGCTTGAGCTACCCCATGTGGACCAACCATCTCTCATTTCATACTCAAAATATTTTATAATTTAATTTATTACACTTTTGAGTTGAACAATTTGGAAGCCAATATGAAAGAGATGTTGTAATATCATGTTATGTTGTGTTATCTAAACATTTTGATGCAATCAAATTATATAAAAATAAAAAATTAAATTAAAAATAAAATTATTAATTATAATTATTAATAATTAAATCAATCTAGATCTATCTTAATTCGGGATCTATGAAGCTCTTAGAGGGATAAAATCTCTCAAGGTGTAAACATTTTCTCAAGTTTTACACTCAAAAGGTTTGAACCTCTAAAGATTTTATCCATCTGGTTGCTTGATAGATCTCGAGTTAAGATAGATCTATGCTAATTAACAATTAAACGAAAATGATTTTTCTAAATATAATTAAAATTTGATTATATAATACTAAAAAATGTTTTAATTTTCTTATTTAAATTGTAAATTCGTGTTAAAAAAAAAAAAAATTATTTTCGTATATATGTAATAATTCAAATTTACAATTCACACAAATATTCCTTTCATTATTGGAATGGCTTCACAACCTTAATGGTGATGTAGCCATGAGATAAACGACACCACGTTCCCAAAAACCTGCAGACTGCTGAAAAGCTACAAACCCAAGAGACTAGGAACCAAATCAAAATGACAGAGGAGGAAACGGGGGGGATCCCCTCTTATCAGACATAGCGGTAGGGGAATCATGCCAGAACACAAGTAACCAAAAATAAGCAGGAGAAACAAACAAAATGTCAGGACCGATCCTCTGAGCGAGATGGCAGGCAGGCAACAGAGATAAATGTTTACCATGTGCGATGGAGAAACTGAGATTCATCATACAGATGAACAAACTAGAGTAATATAGAAGTTACATGAAAGACAACGTGCTAATATGCAAGTTCATCGAAGTATGGCCGACAAAAAAGGACCTCACCAAATGGATTCAGCAAAAATGGCAGCCCCAAGGCCATATCGAGCTCAAGCTTGGATCTAGAGGCTTCTTCACAATAATATTCTCGAACTTGCAAGACAAAGAAAAAGTATTTGAAAATGGTCCTTAGTTCCATTATAATGCTAGATTGTTTATGAGATGTTGGGAAGAATGCTATGATGCAGACAAGGAAAACTTTTTGGTAGCCTCAGTGTGGGTTAGGTTATTTGGCCTTCCAATGGAATTCTGGGACCCAAAGATACTGGAGGGCATAGGAAATACGATAGGCAGATCTGTCAAATACTAGAAACGACAAAAAAAAGGAAGATATACTTCATATGCAAGAATATGTGTATACATGAATATAGCTAAACCCATCCTAGACACAGTGGAACTAGAGTACCATGAAGAGGTCTGGCAGCAAACCATAGACTACGAACACATCCCATTCAGATGTATAGGATGTCATGAGCATGGCCACCTATTTAAGGAGTGCCCTCTGAATATAGAAGAGGGAGAGAACATGAATAAACAACAGAGGAAAGATCAAGAAGATAAGGAAGGATTTCAAGAAGTGAAAAGTAAGAGAAGTCAAATAAGAACGAATTCCAGCGGGGGAAAAAAGAACAAAAAGCTCAGCCGAGCAGAACAAATAGCTTTGATGTGTTACAAGGAGGAGAAGAAGAAGATAATAAGGTCCAAATAATGGACTATCAGGGGGGAAAAGAAAAGGAAAGCAGCTCGAGTCAAGGCAAACTAAAACCTAAGAGGAAATCCCAAAGTGAGAAGACAAAGAAGGAGGAGAAGGGAGACAGAGAGAATATGGATAACACTACAATGGAAATAGATACAAGTAGGGGAGAAGAACTAAGCATGGAAGAAGAGGTGTTGAGGAAATTTTTGAATGAATGGAGACACCTAGATGAGTGATCCATTCCAGAAGACAAAAAGTGACTATACAGAGAAACATTCCAGAAGTATCAAGTTAAACAGGGGCAAGGGAAGGTGGAGATGGTAGAACAACTGGGGATGCACCAAGAAAATTCCTAAGATTACTCAAATAACATGAAAGGCGGAATGAAAAGAGGCCGAAGGAACCTACAGGAATCTATACAGATTATGGGAGAAATGTTGGTGAATACAGGAAGGGTAATACCGCTATCAGTGGTATTTCAAAAAATAAACCAAGTAACCCAACGATAATTACATCCTGGAATATAAGAGGCCTCAACAACAGAGGCAAGAAAATACACTTAATTGAGAGACTAAAAAAGAAAAACCTCAACTTATGCTACTACAAGAAAAAAAATTACAGGAGGAAGAATGGAGGACATACTAAGCAAAATAAAACCAAAGTATGAATGCATGACCATAGATGCAAAAGGTAGTGCGGGAGGTATAGCAATATTATGGAACCCAGCACAGATCACAGTAGACTATTGGGTGGGTATGAAAAGAATCCTCACCGGGTGGTTCTGTCTAATTGGAAATAGAGAATGGTTTCTAGTCTCTGCAGTATATGGCCCTCATATTCCAGTGGAAAAATGGAATTTCCTCCAACAAATACAGAAGCTTGGTAAACTCCACGATGAAAAATTCTGGTTGATAGCAGGGGACTTCAATTTGACAACCTCAACAGAGGAGAAAATAGAAGGATTGCAAAGAGAAGAGTCGGAAATGGAGAGATTCAGAGATCTTCAAGAAGAACTAAAATTGGTAGACATCCCAACTATAAATGAAAAATATACGTGGAAGAACAGAAGGGGAGGGAGCAAAAAAATAGCCTCTCAGCTGGACAGATTCTTGGCAATAGAACACTTCATTGGCAAAGACATATTCTATAAAGAATCAATTCTTCCGTGCCTACGATTAGACCACTGGCCTATTAAAATAGAAGTAGAAATGAATCAAGGAAATCAAAACAGACCCTTTAGGTTTGAGGCATTTTGGCTAAGAGAACTGACCCTAATAGGAAAAATGAAGGAATGGTGGAAAGGGAATGAGAATGAGATAGGAGAAAGAAACCAAATGCACACCTTTCAACTTAGACTAAAAGATCCGAAAGGCAAGATAAAGAAATGGAACAAGGGAGAATTCGATAACGTACATAAGGAACAGGAGAAAATCCAAACAAAGATGAAGAAAGTATAGCAGCAAATAATCAATGAGGGTAGACGTGAGGGGCTTGTAGAAGAGGAAGAGTCGTTGATTGAAAAATTGGAAGAAAAAAGACAACAAGAAGAAGTCCCATGGAAACAAAAATCAAGAATCCAATGGTTAAAAGAAGGAGAAAGAAACACAAGGTTCTTTCACAAAGAAATGATACAACACAAGCAGCAGAATAGAATCTTCTCCTTAATGGATCAGCAAGGAAATCGGCTCACCCAAAAGGAAGAAATGGAGAATATGTTAGTACAATACTTCAAAGTGCTTCTGACAGAACCAAACATTATAAGGGGAGATAATATTAATAAAATCATACAACATATCCCCAATTTGATGAGCAGGGACCAGAACTTGGCTCTATTAAGAAAAAAATCTAAAGCAAAGGTGGAAGAGGTAATTAGGAATATGGTGAGAAACAAAGCACCAGGGCCAGATGGATTCACTGTCAAATTCTTCCAAGTGACTTGGTCCTTCCTAGGTGAAGACATAGTGAAATTAGTGGAGGAGTCCAGATGTACCAAAATAATGCGCCTGACCCTGAATTCCACATTTCTGGCCCTAACCCCGAAGACAGAGCACTCGTAAGAACCACAAGGGTTCAGACCAATAACACTCTGCAATGTCATATACAAAATCTTGGCCATAATAATGGTCAACTGTTTAAAACCCATATTACCTGGGTTGATATCTCAAGACCAAACAGGGTTTGTTAAAGGTAGGCAAATAACAAACGACATAGTGGTGGCATAGGAGGCAATTCATTCATTAAAAAAATAAAAAACCAAAGGAATGTTGGTTAAATTATATTTGGCTAAAGCCTATGATCGATTGAACTGGGAGTATCTACAACGAATAATGGAGGCATTTGGCTTTGATGAAAGATGGATAAGCTAGATAATGTCAATCGTAACCACTCGATTTCTGTCAATTATGCTCAGCGGATCCCCCACAGAGGCATTCAACACAACCAGAGGGATCAGGAAAGGCGACTTGCTTTCTCCCTTCTTGTTTATCATGGCAGCGAAAGGCCTAGGAAGATATATAAAATTGAAAGTCTGTAGTGAACAATATACGGGCCTTAGGCTATGGGGGAATGACCTTCCATTAACCTATCAACAATTTGTAGACGATGTAATGATGTATGGACATGCATCACTCAAGGAAGCTAGGAAAATCATGGTAATCCTCACGGACTTCACTAGTGCCTCAGGGATAGAAATAAACAAAGATAACTCTGATATCTTCTGCTTTAACACTTCAACACCCTCTCAAGCCTTCCTAGTAAGAATTATGGGATTCAAAATAGGAAATTTCCTTATGAAATATTTTGGCATCCAGCTAAATGACTAGCAGAGTAGAGTGGCTAATTGGAAACCCTTTTTGGGAAAAATTCAAAGAAAAATGCAAAGCTGAACATTTAAAACTTTGAACATGCCAAGCCACGTAATACTACTAAGGTCAGTGTTACAATCTATTTCTATATATCAACTAACTAGTTAAGCGACTCCCAAAACAGTATGCCAAAAAATGGTAGACATTTTCAAAAAGTTTTTATGGCAAGGACCCAAAAAAAAAAAAAAATGGGCGCTTCTATCATTGAGTTGGCTTAGAAAACCCCTAAAAAAAGAAGGCCTTGGACTCTAAGACCCCTACATACTGAATCAAGTAATGGGAGAAAAGTTGTGGTGGAGATGGATACAGGGAGGGGTTGACGTTTGGAAAAAACTATGGGAAAGGAAGTATGACATGCCCTGGTCTCTCGAAGGAAAGCTGAGAAGCTATAGCGACAAGAAAGGTTCAGCAATATGGAACCTAGCCATCGACAATAGGGATCTGATCAACAACCACAATTTCTAGGAAATCAGAGGAGGTGACAAAGCCAACTTCTGGGAAGAAGCATGGAAACAGAGAGAAAAATTAAACAACAAGCCTCAGTTAGTAGAATTCCACCAATACACTGATCTCCAAGGGGGGAAACAATGCAAAACTTCTGGTGCATAGACCTAGGAGAATACTGGAGAAAGTGGAAACAAAAACAGGACTGGCCAGAAGCACCAGAAACACCCCAATGGAAGCTATACGAAAAGGAAATGGAAACCAGGAAAATAGCAAAAAAAGAAGGGCTGGACATTCTAAGATGGTGCTATAGGATCAAAGGAATGTTTACAATTAAAGAAGGTTATCAATTACAAGTAGAATGCCTCAGGCATCAAGAAACAAATACCTAGGAAAGCATATGGAAGGAAAAAACATGGGCGTAGATCGCTTTCTTTATCTGGATCCTGTGCCACAGTTGGGCACTAACATGGGATCAATTGCAAAAAAAAGGGATGTAAGGTCCCTCGAAATGTGTCTTGTGCCGAGAACATGTAGAGACAATGGAGCACCTGACCAATGCTTGTAAATACAGTGATAATATGTAGAAAAAACACAATCAACTTTTTGAAATCAGTGACAGGAATCCAAATAACATGAAAACAACAATAGATAACTGGCAGAAAAATCTATACCAGAACACAATACTGAACCGTGCTTGGATAATCTCACTAGGATTGGTCCTGTGGAATATATGGAAAGAACGAAACAACCTTATCTTCAAAGAAGAAAGAAGAGAAAAAGTTGACAAATGGAACCAGATAACCCAAAATATACGAGAGACTATACTAGCAGAGAAATGGTTTAAGGAGGATTCGAAAACTAATCCATAGGAAGAAAAGGTAATGACATGCCTGAACTTGAAACCAAGTATGTTGCACACATCTTCGTGGAAGCACCACACCACCAAAGGAGAGGAAGCAAACCAATTCAAAAGCCCTCTGAAGGAATTCATCAAACTAATTTCGATGGGGCTGCAAAAGGGAACCCTAGAGAGGCGGAGACAGGAGGATTATTCAGAGATGATAGGGGTAAGACACTTAGATTCTATGCTATGACTGTGGAAACATGACAAATAATGAAGCAGAGCTTCATGCCTTGAAAAGAGGGTTGGAAATTACGATAAGAGAGCGATTTCAAAAACTACAGGTAGAAGGAGAGTCAAAAATGGCGATCGAAATGGTCAAGAATCTATAGCAAGGAACACAGTGGGAGAAGATCAGCCAAAGATGGAGAACTGCATGGCTGGTCCAAGTGATCAGTAAGCTAATCAGACAGATAGACTACATCATCGCTACATATGTCTAAAAGAAAGGCAATGTGGTAGCAAATAATCTAACAAATTGGGGATGCGGCCAAGTAGGCAGAACTTTAGATATAAAAGCGGAAGAGCTATATCAAATGGAGGAAATGGAGAACTTAGTGAAAATCCTACAAAAATACAAGGAAGAAGAGGAGAACCCTCGATCAGGGTGTAGCAATGTGGAAGAGGTGGTTCATCGGAGATGGGACCGGGAAGTGGTAAGAAGTGTCCACATGAGCGCAAGGACAAGAATACGAGTGGGAGATGGAGGGAGAGGATAGGGGGAAGGGCAGGTGGAAGGACAGGGAAAAAAAGGAGCAAATCCTGAGAGCAGGTCGGTGGAGATGGGAAAGGAAGACAATGAGGATGGCAGGGGGGCCAGCGGGAGTGTGGCCAGGAGGATGCCGATCAGAGCAAGTGGCAGGACGAGGGAAATGGACGCGCATCAAGAGCAGCTCAGAGAAAGTGAGAGTTAATGAGAACTAGTGTGAGAAAGGACAGAGGGTCATCATTCCAAGGTGATGACGTAGGGATCAGTGCATGGAATAAATTTGATAGATAGGTGAAAGAGAAGTGCGAGGACAGAACGAGAAGGGGAATAAAACATTAAGCAAAAGAGTCAATAGGCAGTTGCATGCAGAGGAAGCGAAAAAGAGCATGAGAGAATAAAGGTTTTGAGGCATTGTTCTGCGTCTTCTCATGCATGTGCTTGTGTTTCTTCTTAGACATCCATTCCCAAATTTCAATTCAAAAAGCACTTACATACCGTTACCTTTACAATAATCAAAACAAACAGAATTAAATTCTTCTACAACAAAGACTGCTCTATATTCTTGACAAACACACATCCAAATACAAAAGCAATTCTAAAATATAACTCAAATTGTCATTCCCTTGTATTATTGTTGTTGTTGTCATCTGCAATCCTAGCAGTGGATTGTCGTTTCAAAGAAACAAGAGAGGGCATCTACAAATAATACTTCTCCTCTCCTCTCGTCTTCCATTATCATTTTCATTTTCAAATGAATATGAAAAGGAGAGGAGAGGAGAGGAGTAGTACCCCATGATGCTTTCTATTGTTATGGTTGTCATTTGCCATCCTGAAAACGTAAATTAAAATCCTGCAAATTTACACCTTCTACACATTAAAATCCACAGAGTCGAATGTTAAAGGTTCATTGTTGTGCCTCACACCTTCTGCAAAGACTCTCTTTTCTTCTTGCATTGGTTGAAGAGCACCATAAAATCCCTCAAAGACTCTCTATCCTTTGAGTTAAAGTGAAGAGCTCTCTCTGTCCTCAACCTGTTTTGGGGAACACAAGTGACTTAAACCGAAGAACTCTCTCCGCCCTCTTCTCGTTTTTGCAAACACACTGAGTTAAACTGAATATCAATAAAAAAATATCTTTATTTTTAAATAATCAATAAAAATATATATAAATATAAAGTTCGAAATAATTTGAAAAAAAAAATTCAATTAGTGTTTGCATTTGCATAAAATTTCGCCTGAAATACAATGAAATGATTAGGTCCATGAGAAGAATTAAACATTGCAACTGATTATGATTAAAAAAATCCGTCCCCAAAAATTCACAATTTAATTAATTGTAATACTTTTAATAACAATTTTAATATATGTTATATTAACAATGATAATTGTATAAACTTGTAGGCTTTACCGTTGATTAATATATTATTTGAGCTTTTCAAATGAACTATTAAATTTTATTATAAAATTTTGATATTTTTTCAAGAGATTTTAATGAATAATAATATTAAATATATAAATTCATTTAATATAAAGTTAATTTTAATTTTAATTATAATTTATATTGATCAATTAAAAAAGATATATTTTATGATATTAAAAAAGATATATTTTATGATATTAAAATAATAGTAATATTATAATTATTTCAGTAATCTTCTCTTCGCTTTCAGAAACACAAGTGACTACAAACCAAGAACTCTTTCCATCCCTTGCCCGTTTTTGCAAACATACGTGAGTTAAACTGAATAGCTCTATTTATAAAATATCCTTTTTTTTTAATAATCAATAAATAATGCTAAAACAAAAAATTATTATTGAAGTTTGAAAGAAAAAATTCTATCACGGTTTTGTATTTGCATAAAAGTTTGCCCAGAAAAGTGATTAAGTACTTGAGAAGAATTAAACACTGCAATTGATTATGATTAAAAAAAATCCGTCATCTAAAATTCATCTTCAAATACTTTTTAATAACCATTTTAATATATATTATATTAGCAATTTTAATATTATATTAGTATTTTAATCATAAAAAATATTATGAGACAATGTGGCCTCAATCTAATTCTATAACCATGCCAATCACAAGAGTCTCTCTACATCTCTCTCTCAAAAAGTGATATAAAGTCATAAATCCATACAAAAGGAACATCCAACCATCCCTCTCCACTAACTCCACTCTCATGGCATTGTAGTATCCCCTCATGAAAATGCTTTTGCTTCTTTCCCTTTTATACGATGTAGGTCATATATATTCCACTTTCGCTCCTTGTCCATGTTCCATTGACATGCAGGTTGGCAGCCCAACAATAAACACTTCCCTTCAATTGGTTCTTCTCTCTTTATCTCTAGATCCCTTGAATTCCCATGTTTCATCGAGGTTGTTCCCCTACACGATGGATTAAAACAAACTATGCTAGACTCTTGCCCAACTGCACTCTCATGCAGACTCCATACATGAGTTTCGCTTTGAATTGTATGCTCCTACATAGCGAATGGTTGATTGGAAGAGCTATGGATGATAGCACATTTGCACTTAAATAAACAAGTTGACCTACTCTAGGGTGTCCTGCTCAAGCTGTTGAACGAACATCTCCTCCTTTTTCAGAAAGTGCATCTGATTGACTTGATCACCCTGTTTTCTTGACTTGATCCCCCCTCTTTTATAGCATGAGAAAACCCATCAAACAACCTTCTCTCGAGTTCTCCTATTGTCCCATCAACTATTTAAGGATGATCCTCTTCCAACTCTAAACTAGTCCACATGTCAAAATGCTAAGTAAATTTTCCATTTGCTGCCTCCTTTATGCAAAACCTAAATGTCATAGATGCCCTTCTCAAATTCTCCTGATTGCAATGCCTTCTTTGTCTCCTGATTGACATCACTTTGTAATTTTGTATCCCTTGGTGGGCTTAAACATCAAGCTTTAGTGTATCAATTATTAAATTCTAGTTACTTTTGTTTTCAAACCTATAGAATGCATCTATCATGAATGTAATCATAACATCAATAGAATGAAAGGAATACACATAACCATAATGCATATAACAATCCTTAACCTACATACTTGCACGCCCAACATACAAATATGTATGATGACATGCTCTTACCTCGAGGTCCAATGCCGCAACCTCCTTCTGATGATCTACATTTCCTGCTCTATATTAGCCAACACATCAAAATCAAAATAATGAACGACATCATGATGACCTAATTACATACAACAACCTCAAATTGCATGTTTGACGACACATCCCACAACAACACCATCAACCTTCACATGGTGACATCACTATAACCATGATCAACAGCATGTAAATGTAACACACACATGGACTACAAGCATAAGCAACATACATGCAACTGACATGAATGCATGACCAACACACTGTGCATCCATTACGAGGAGTGAACAATGCTCTGATACCACTCTGTAATGACCCTCCTCCCACATCTACCCAAGTAACCGACCAACCGAGGTAAACATGTGACAAGAAGTTACTATGCTATTATTATACCTCCTAAGTCATGTTAAGGAAGTGGAACCGATGAAAAGACACCATACAGGCCTTCAACATCAACAATAGGATGCCTAGGAACCATCCCCACCTTTCTGCTAACCAGTGCTCGAGTCCCATTGAGTTTTTAAGCTATTAAACCTTTGGGGATGCTCCCATGCTATGGGCATGTCAGCATCCAGATAGCTTTAGATGATCCCACAAGCTTACATGCATGTTTCCAGGGACTATTTCCAGCAGACCTATGCCAGAGTATCTCTTCGTTTTGCTCGATAATAACAGGAAGGACTAACTGTTCCTCTGTAGACGTAGCCCAAAATTGGGTGAACCACGTATATCTGTGTCTCTCTTGTTCTATGTGTTTTCTGTGTTTATATTTATGCAATATATTTTATGTGTTTCATTGCTCTGTAGTATATAATTTTCTAACAATTGGTATCATAGCCAAAGGTCTATTTGGATGATAAACTCGTAGGAGAGAAGGGTTCCTGGTTCGAGTGAGAGTAATGGCAGAAGATGGTAGGTTTAGGGTCAAAAAATTAACAACCAAAACTACAAGTTGTGGAAGATACAGATGGAAGATTATCTGTATCACAAAGATCTTTACCTACCATTGAGCGGAAAGACAAAGAAGCCAACATGTATGACAGACACATAATGGGATATTCTCTACAGAAAGGCACTTGGAACAATACGGTTGTGCCTAGTGGCATCGGTTGTCATTAATATTTCAAAGGAAACGACAATGGACGGTTTAATGTCGGCATTGTCCAAACTATAGGAAAAACCCTCGACCTAAAATAAGGTATTTCTTATGAAGTGTTCATTTAATATGAAAATGTCAGAAGGTTGATCTGTTGTTGATCATTTAAATGAATTTAATATAGTTACCGATGAGTTAAGTTATGTAGGGGTAAATTTTGATGATGAAGTTAGGGCTCTGTTATTTCTATGCTCATTGCCAGAAAGTTGGAATGGTTTAGTTATGACCATTAGTAACTCTGTCTCTGTATCTAGTACTTTAAAGTTTGACGATGTTGTCGATGCAATCCTTAGCAAGGAAATGCAATGGAAAAGCTCTTGTGAGACATCAGGTAATGCTTTGACTGCAGAGGCTAGGGGAAGAAAATTGGAAAGAGGAAAGAGCCCAGGATATCGCAGTAAGTCAAGGAAACGCAGATCCAAGTCCAGATTGAGGATAGTGTGTTGGAAATGTGGGAAGAAAGGACACTTGAAAAAAGACTGCAAGTCTCAGAAGGGAAAAAAAGGAGACGCGCATCAAGAAAAAAATCATGAAGCGAATGTGACAAGCGATGTGTTTCAAGATGCTTTGATCCTTTGATTAGAAAATATTATGGATTCCTGGGTGGTAGATTCAGGGGCCTCATTCCATGCCACACTTGATAGGAAACATTTTCATGATTATGTTCAAGGAGATTGTGGACAAGTTCGATTGGGTGATGATAAACCCTGTAAAATCATTGGAAAGGGTACAGTTTTCATAAAACAACAAAATGGAAATCATTGGCTATTGAAGGAGGTAAGGCATGTTCCAGATCTGAAGAAAAATATAATTTCAACGAGGTAGTTGGGAGGTGAAGGTTGTGTAACTACTTTTACAGTTAAAACATGTAAGGTAACTAAAGGAGCCCTGGTAATAGAAAAAGGAGAAAAGGTTGGTACATTGTCTTTATGAAATGGTATTTCTAATTCTGTTAATGCTTTAACGTCTACAAGAGAAGATATGACATTGTGGCATCATAGGCTCGGGAACATGAGTGAGAAGAGGATGCAAATTCTTCACTCAAGAAATTTGTTTCTAGGTTTGAAGCATGTTGATTTAAAATTTTGTGAGAATTGTGTTGATGGAAAACAAAAGAGAGTCAGATTCCTTAGAGTTGGGAAAGAAAAGAAGAGCGAAAAATTATAGCTTGTGCATACAAATGTATGGAGACCTGCTCAGGTATCATCTTTCGGTGGCTCTTGTTATTATGTTACTTTTATTGATGCTGCAACCAGAAAAAACTAGATTTATTGCATTCGAAATAAATTTGATGTATTTGATACTTTCAAGAAATTGAAAGTTTTGGTTGAAAATGAGACAAGAAAAAGGTTGAAGTGTCTCAGATCAGACGATGGAGGTGAATATTGCAGCAAAGAGTTTGATAGGTATTGTTCAGAGAATGGAATTCACAGAGAGAAGACAATTCCAGGGACACCACAAGAAAATGGTGTGTTAGAAAGGATGAACAGAACAATCATGGAGCGTGCAAGGTGCATGAGATTACATGCAGGATTTCCTTTACAATTTTGGGCAGATGTTGTAGATACTGTTTTTTATCTAATAAATAGAGGGCCTTCAAGTTCCTTGGATGGTGGTATTCTAGAGGAGACATGGATGGGTAAAAAGGTAAAGTACTCATTTTTAAAGACTTTTCGTTGTGAAGCCTTTGTCCACATTAATAAATAAATAAGAACAAAGCTTGAGGCAAAATCAAAGAAATGTACCTTTATTGGATACAGTGTTAATGATTTTGGTTATTGCTTTTATGATTACGAAAAACACAAAATCATTAGGAGTAGAGATGTCATATTCAATGAAAAGGTTTTGTATAAGGATCGGATGTAGGAAAACAAACAATTAAAAGAAAACAAAAAAGATACAATGCTTGAAGATATCACAGAAAAAATGAAGGTGCCTGAAAATCATAATGGTCAACGACTAAAACAACAACAACAACAACAACCTCAAATGCCTGAAAGTGGTGTTAGAAGATCTACCAAGATAAGTAGACCCCCTAAATGATACTCTCCTTCATTATATTATGTATCATTGATTGATTCTGATGAACCAGAATGTTATGAAGAAGCAGTGCAGATAGAAACTAGGAAGAAGTGGGAGCAAGCAATGAAAGAAGAGATGGACTCCTTAGCACATAACCATACTTGGGACTTAGTCAAGTTGCCTGCAGGTAAAATAACATTGCAGAATAAATGGGTTTATAGGTTGAAGGAAGAAGATGGAGGGAGAAAAAGGTATAAAGCTAGACTTGTGGTAAAGGGGTTTAAATAGAAAAATGGTATAGAAATTGATGAGATATCTTCTCCTGTTAAGGTTGTGGTAAAGGGGTTTAAATAGAAAAATGGTATAGAAATTGATGAGATATCTTCTCCTGTTAAAACATGTAAGGTAACTACTTTTACAGTTAAAACATGTAAGGTAAATTGGCGAACTCATTTGCAATGAAGGATTTCGGTGCTGCAAAACAAATTCTTGGTATGAGAATAACTAGAGACAGGAAGAATAAAAATTTAACATTGTTTCAGATTGAGTACATAGAAAAGGTGTTGAAAATATTTAATATGCATAATGCAACACTAGTTAGTATACCTTTGGCTAGTCATTTCAAACTAAGTAAGGAAATGTGTCCCAATACTCAGGAAGAAATGGATTATATGTCTAAATTTCCATATGCATCAAGAGTTGGAAGCTTAATGTATGCAATGGTCTACACAAGGCCTGATATGGCACATGCATTGGGAGTTGTAAGTAGGTACATAAACAATCCACGAAAAGAACATTGGAAGACAATGAAGTGGATTCTCAGGTATTTGAGAGGTACCACAAATCAAGCATTATGCTTTGGTGGTTCAAACATTGCTCTACATGGATATGTTGATGTAGATATCGTGGGTGATAGAGATAACATGAGGACCACCACAGTGTATGTGTTTACTATAGGTGGAACAACTGTCAATTGGGTTTCAAAACTGCAAAGTGTTGTTGCACTCTCAACAACAGAAGCAGAGTATGTTGCTGATATAGAGGCTAGTAAAGAAATGATTTGGTTACTAAGGTTTCTTGATGAACTGGGTAAGAATAAGGAGTTGGGCATGTTATACGGTGACAGGCAGAGTGCCATACATCTTACAAAGAACTCTGCATTTCATTCCAAGACTAGACATATACATTTTAAGCACCATTTCATATGGTCAGCATTGGATCATGGACAGTTGAAGCTAGAAAAGATACATACTAGCCAAAATGTTGCACATATGTTAACAAAATTTGTAACCAACGAGAAATTAAGATTTTTCTCAATTTCAATTAGTCTTCAAGTATCATGAAGAAGATGAGAAACAACCAGGTCCAAAGTGGAGTCATTATCCAACAAATGAAGCAACAGTGGAGTTTCTATAATCAGTCTCCAAGTGGGAGATTATTGGGTGTGGAGCTTGATTATCTTCTTTATTCAGAAGTATCACTGCTTTGGACCCTAATTCGTAATGCGGTGGCAACTCTACCTATAAAATGTACGCCACCAGAGGGGTCTAAGGCGGGCAGCAACGATTATTTGGAGCCCCCCTCCTGGTGGGGGATCGGGGGTAGTGCCACCGAAGATAAAAATAGATGTAAAATTACCTTGTAAAATGTTGTAATTTCATAGTCAATCTCGGTCGTTCATTAGGAAAAGATCTGATGGTAGAAGTTATGTTTAATTAAGGGTTTTTTTCCCTAGAAGGCAACCCCTCGCTATATATGAGGGAATTGTATTGTGTTTATGTAGATCTCTATTCTGAGCGAGAAAGAGAGAGGAGATTGTGTGAGAGCAAAGAGGGAATTACTATGGATCTGATATAGGTTGTATCTCTTCATTTTTTTGGATAAAATAATAGGAGGGACTCACTATTTCTCTGTGGACATAGCCGAAAATTGGGTGAACCGCGTATATCTATGTCTCTATGGTTTTATGTGTTTATATTTTTGCAATATATTTTATGTGTTCCATTGCTCTGTAATATATAATTTTCTAACAGAAAGAGCATATTTGGAGAGAGATTAACTATCACCATGACTACATATATGTTATTTTTCTTTATATATTCCATTATTAAATCCATAATAATGTTGACCCACATGTCTATTTTCCCTTTATTTCCTTAACAAGTGTCACATTTGGCCACCAAATCCCAGATGTCAGTTTCCATTCCCTCCCAAAAGAGTGAGCATTTAGTTCATTCATATGTTTTATGAAATCAAGAGTGGCTTGATGTAGCAGGTCAATAAAATTCTTCTATGGTTCTTTGTTCTAAGGAATAATACTTTATTAGAACAATGTTTTTTTTCATATTATAGTGTATCTAGTTTCAACCTATACTCCTTAGGAGGGTTGGGATCTTCCTAAAGTCCCTGGATGAATTTAATGATAGTGTCATTTTCCAAGAATTCTTGACCAGCTTCCTTAAACCAACTTTGAAAGGATAAATATAAGGATTTGCTACAACATTTTGTTTATCTTTATTATAGATAATCTCATATTCATACCCTAGTAGCTTGGTGGCCCACTTATGTTATTTTGGTGAAGATAACCTTAATTCAAGAACTTTAGACTATGATAGTTAGTCTTAATCTGGAAGCGTCACCCAATAAGGTATGCATTCCAAGTGTTTACAATTTGCATGATGACAATCATTTATTTTTCATGTGTGAATTTACACAAATTAGGGTCATGAAATTACTTAGAAGTGAATTCCAAAGGGTTCCATTCTTGTATGAGTACTACCCTATATCCACTATGATTGGCAACACATTTGAAGAAATAAATCATAGTAAAATTTGGTACAACTAATATTGGGATTGGTCACATGGTATATTTTAAAGGTGAGAAAGATATTTCAGCGACCTCATTCCAAACAAAAGTATTTTTATTGGGTACCATCGTTAAGGGATAAACAAGTATTCCATTATTTTCAAAAACTTCATGTAGTACCCTACCATATATAAGAATTCATGGAACTTATTTAGGGTTTTGGGATGGGGCCAATATTTCATAGCTATGAGTTTCTTGGGATCGACTCATGGCCATCATGATTGGACCTTTTAATTAATGCCAGATAGTATAAGCCCAAGGCCCTAAAATATGTTTCAAGTTATGAAATTATATTAAATGCTCCGCAAACATATATTTTAGGCCGATAATTATCAAATTCGATTATCGAAGGATCATAAACATACCATTTAAAATGCAATGCCAATCAAAAAAACACCAGATACCCTTGCCAAATACATACCATAATCCTCCAGGTTACTCGAGAATCAAATCAATCCAACTACCCCATGTAATTATATTATATGCTGAGTGTTGAGACATGTCCTAAAGCCCTGAGTAATAATCATATATAACCCATCATCTATGCCATAAAATGTTTATCCATGAGTATAATACATATTTATGTATATTGCAGTGTATAAAGATCACATCCAATGGAAAACATATGAAACAATGATTAGGTTATAACATTACTCCAATCCCACCATAAACCTTATCCATTTTCCACATTACACATAATTAAACATTGATGTTTGTTTTTGAAACCCATGACAAGTGACCTTAGGACAACCATATTTACACAATGATTGTGAAGTGAATCCTCTTCATAATAGTTTAATAATCTATGGCCATGAATTCTTAAGAGGGATCCGACGTATTAGGTGTTTCAAGAAATAATTATAGGAGAGGTTAATTTTTGAAATGCCCAATGAATTGCAGGTTTAATTAGTGTTTATCATGGTCAACATTGCTGATTTCACAGAGAGACTCACAAAGCTAATTAGAATTCAGAATCTTTGGTTATACATAGGGTAAGTGACTGTGAAAGAGTATGTTACATGTTGTCCAAAGGGAGGGAAGCATGGGCAACAAGAAGAGGGAATAAGAGACATAAACTATGATGTTCCATCCCACAGAAGGGAGAAGCACCTGTGCTGAATTTAATGGTGGTGTGATCTTCCCATAGCGCAAATTTCAACATGGTGTGCCAAGTATGTGGTTTGTCATTAATTAACCACTTCAAGATTCTAATAAGATTTTTTATGGTAGATTCAACTAAATCATTACCTTGTGGGTAATATGTTGACGAAGTATAATTTTTGACATGATATTGATTGCAGAACTGGGTGATATGGGCAGATATTTAAGTAGTCCCGCATTGGGAGTTGTAAGCAAGTACATGAACAATCCAGGAAAAGAATATTGGATGACAGTTAAGTGGATTCTCAGGTATTTGAGAGGTACCACAAATTAGACATTATGCTTTGGTGGTTCAAACATTGCTCTACATGGATATGTTGATGCAGATATGGTGGGTGATAGAGATAACATGAGGAGCACCACAAGGTATGTGTTTACTATAGGTGGAACAACTGTCAATTGGGTTTCAAAACTCCGAAGCATTGTTGCACTCTCAAAAACGGAAGCCGAGTAAAATTACCTTGTAAAATGTTGTAATTTCATAGTCAATCTCGGTCGTTCATTAGGCAAAGATCTGATGGTAGAAGTTATGTTTAATTAAGGGTTTTTTTTCCCTAGAAGGCAACCCCTCGCTATATATGAGGGAATTGTATTGCGTTTATGTAGATCTGTTTATGTAGATTTCTATTCTGAGCGAGAAAGAGAGAGGAGATTGTGTGAAAGCAAAGAGGGAATTACTATGGATCTGCTATAGGTTGTATTCTTCATTTTGTTGGATAATATAATAGGAGGGACTGACTGTTTCTCCGTGGATATAGCCAAAAATTGGGTGAACCACGTATATCTATGTCTCTATGGTTTTATGTGTTTATATTTTGCAATATATTTTATTTGTTCCATTGCTCTGTAATATATAATTTTCTAACAGAAAGAGCATATTTGGAGAGAGACTAACTATCACCATGACTACATATATGTTATTTTGCTTTATATATTCCATTATTAAATCCATAATAATGTTGACCCACATGTCTATTTTTCCTTTATTTCCTTAACAAGTGTCACATTTGGCCACCAAATCCCAGATGTCAGTTTCCATTCCCTCCCAAAAGAGTAAGCATTTAGTTCATAATTCCAAAGGGTTCCATTCTTGTATGATTACTACCCTATATCCACTATGAGAGGCAACACATTTGAAGAAATAAATCATAGTAAAATTTGGTACAACTAATATTGGGATTGGTCACATGGTATATGTTGAAGGTGAGAAGGATATTTCAGTGACCTCAATCCAAAAAAAAAGTATTGGGTACTGTGGTTAAGGGATAAACAAGTATTCCATTATTTTCAAAAACTTCATGTAGTACCCTACCATTCATAAGAATTAATGTTACTTATTTAGGGTTTTAGGATGGGTCCAATATTTCATAGCTATGAGTTTCTTGGGGTCGACTCATGGCCATCATGATTGGGCCTTTTAATTAATGCCAGATAGTATAAGCCAAAGGCCTTAAGGCCTCAAGGGTTTTTAGTCATAATGCATAGGGAAAACATCATAAATAGTTAGGCAAAAACTCATGACCGAACCTATATTTGACACACAAGATTGAAAAATGATTTTCATTGCCAACGAAGGGATACGTATAGCAAATGACAACCATTTTGTACATACCTGGTGAGCAGTGAGGGTACAAGGAAAAATTGAATCTAGAAAAACCACCTCTAATCCATGTAATCAAACTCCAAACTCCAAAAAAAGTAAACACTTACTAACCACTAGGATTCACTTGCAGAGAAACAAGAATTGTAAAATAATGAGAATGACCACATTGGAGTGTTTTGTAAATCGACAAGAATCGAAGTGCTCAACTCGAGGTGGTGGAGTAAATGCAAGAAAGAAATGCAGGCATGCTTCATTAACTGAGGTATGTTTCCCATACCACGTTTATACGTTCCAACCATGTGTGTTCGAGTGGGAAATGATGATGAGGATAGATACTATAAACATATTAACAATAGAGATGGGTTGAATCAGAGCCATAACAATGATTTAACCAATGAAACAAGTGAAAGAATTCCATGTCAATAGCCAACATATCATATTGATATAGTTCAAAACAACATTATTAACGAATAAAGGGTTGGAAATCACACCGAGTTGTGTGCACATCGCATAGTACTAAACACCGCTGCCAAAGTCACGTTGCATGAAACAATACAAACTTTCTGGTGAAAATAATCCAACTAACGATACTTAGAAATACGTTTCAAGTTATGAAATTATATTAGACACTCCGCAGACATATATTTTATGCTGGTAATTATCAAATTCGATTGTTGAGGGGTCATAACCATACCATTTAAAAGGCAATGCCAATCAAAACAAACACCGGATACCCTTGCCAAATACATACCATAATCCTCCAGGTTACTTGGGAATCAAATCGTTCCAACTACGCCATGTAATTATAGTATATGCCGAGTGCTGAGACATGTCATAAAGCCCTGAGTAATAATCATATATAGCCCATCATCTACGCCATAAAATGTTTATCCATGACTATAATACATATTTATGTATATCACAGTGTATAAAGATCACATCCAATCACAAACATATGAAACAATGATTAGGTTATAACATTACACCAATCCCACCATAAACCTTACCCATTTTCCACATTACACATATAATTAAACATTAATGTTTGTTTTTGAAACCCATGACAGGTGACCTTAGGACAACCATCTTTACACAATGATTGTGAAGCGAATCCTCTTCATAATAGTTTAAAAATCTATGGCCATGAATTCTTAAGAGGGATCCGACCTATTAGGTGTTTCAAGAAATAATTATAGGAGAGGTTAATTTTTGAAATGCCCAACGAATTGCGGGTTTAATTAGTGTTTATCATGGTCAACATTGGTGATTTCACAGAGAGACTCAGAAAGATAGTTAGAATTTAGAATCTTTGGTTATACATAAGGTAAGTGACTGTGAAAGAGTATGTTACATGTTGTCCAAAGGGAGGGAAGCATGGGCAACAAGAAGAGGGACTAAGAGAAATAAACTATGATGTTCCATCCCACAGAAGGGAGAAGCACCTATGCTGAATTTAATGGTGGTGTGATCTGCCCATAGCGCAAATTTCAACATGGTGTGCCAAGTATACACATAGGGTAGCTATACACAGAAGAGAGGAGCAGTAGTATCCCATGATGCTTTCTATTGTTGTAGTTCTCATCTACAATCTTGCGAATTTACACCTTCTGCACATTAAAATCCACACAGTGGAAGGTTCATTGTTGTGCCTCACACCTTCTGCAAAGATCCATATATATATAATATCTTCTTCCTGCATTGCATTGCTGGAAGAGCACCATAACTCTCTGTCCTCTGCGTTAAACTGAAGAGAGCTCTCTCTCCTCTCCCCGTTTTCGCACCATAAAATCCCTCTGAGAAACAATAATTGTAAAATAATGAGAATGACCACATTGGAGGGTTTTGTAAATCGACAAGAATCGAAGTGCTCAACTCAAGGTGGTGGAGTAAATGCAAGAAAGAAATGCAAGCATGCTTCATTAACTGAGTTATGTTTCCCATACCACGTCTGTACGTGCCAGCCATGTGTGTTCGAGTGGGAAATGGTGATGAGGATAGACACTATACAACAGATTAAGAATAGACATGCATTGAATCAGAGCCAGAACAAAGATTTAACCAATCAAACCGGTGAAAGAATTCCATGTCAATAGCCAACATATCATATTGATATAATTCAAAACAACATTATTAACGAATAAAGGGTTGGAAATCACACCGATTTGTGTGCACGTCGCATAGTATTAAACACAGCTGCCAAAGTCACATTGCATGAAACAATACAAACTTTCTGGTGAAAATAATCCAACTAACGATACTTAGAAATACGTTTCAAGTTATGAAATTATATTAGACGCTCCGAAAACATATATTTTATGCCGGTAATTATCAAATTCGATTGTTGAGGGGTCATAACCATACCATTTAAAATGCAATGCCAATCAAAACAAACACCAGATACCCTTGCCAAATACATACCATGATCCTCCGGGTTACTTGGGAATCAAATCGATCCAACTACCACATGTAATTATAGTATATGCCGAGTGTTGAGACATGTCATAAAGCCCTAAGTAATAATCATATATAGCCCACCGTCTATTCCATAAAATGTTTATCCATGAGTATAATACATATTTATATATATCGTAGTGTATAAAGATCACATCCAATCACAAACATATGAAACAATGATTAGGTTATAACATTACACCAATCCCACCATAAAACTTACCCATTTTCCACATTACACATATAATTAAACATTAATGTTTGTTTTTGAAACCCATGACAAGTGACCTTAGGACAACCATCTTTACACAATGATTGTGGAGTGAATCCTCTTCATAATAGTTTAAAAATCTATGGCCATGAATTCTTAAGAGGGATCCGACCTATTAGGTGTTTCAAGAAATAATTATAGGAGAGGTTAATTTTTGAAATGCCCAATGAATTGCGGGTTTAATTAGTGTTTATCGTGGTCAACATTGGTGATTTCACAGAGAGACTCGCAAAGCTAGTTAGAATTCAGAATATTTGGTTATACATAAGAGCTAGTTAGAATTCAGAATCTTTGGTTATACATAAGGTAAGTGACTGTGAAAGAGTATGTTACATGTTGTCCAAAGGGAGGGAAGCATGGGTAACAAGAAGAGGGACTAAGAAACATAAACTATGATGTTCCATCCCACGGAAGGGAGAAGCACTTGTGCTGAATTTAATGGTTGTGTGATTTGCCCATAGCACAAATTTCAACATGGTGTGCCAAGTATGTGGTTTGTTGTCATTAATTAACCACTTCAAGATTCTAATAAGATTTTTGATGGTAGATTCAACCAAACGATTACCCTGTGGGTAATATGTTGACGAAGTAGAATTTTTGACATGATATTGATTGACAATAGGGTAGCTATACACAGTAGGGTTTTCTGATTGTTAAAGATAACATATATGGTAGTTTTACATTTATTTAGGTTTTAATTTTTCCCAATAATATAAATATTAGAAACATTGTATCACTATATTTTTTTGGAAAATGTTTTGTTATAAAAGTTACTGACTCTAGTAAAATGTTTTGTTATGAAAATTATTGGCTCTGGATTCATATATTTACTTGGATTTTACTTTTATTATTTTTATCAAATGTTTATTTAATTTAAAATTGTTAATTGAAGTAAAATATCTATTTGTATTTTTTTTTTATTATTTTTATGAAATATTATTTAATTTATAATTGTTAATTGAAGTAAAATTAATTTTATAGTTATTTATTTTAAAAATTAAATGAACATATATCTTTTATATTAAAATTAAAATAAATTAGAAATTAAATCAAATTCTTCCAATTTAATTATTATTTAAATTTTCAATATAAATATTACCTACCTTTTGTTTGGATTGTGTCCAGCAAAATTCCTTATAAAACCCTCCTATGATAAATAACGAAAATAAAGTACTAAGATTAAAGGAATCTTTCATGTTTATCGAAAATTTCTTTTTCAATTTTACACAATATTATAGGATATTCACCCGGATAACCACACGACTCACGAGTCAAACTCAAGGAAACTGAACTGTGGTCTCCCGTTTTATAACGTAATTATTAATGACTGAAATTTCCACTTCAATCCTCTTCTCGTTTAATGTAAAGCAGTAATAAGAGATTGGGTGGTTACATCATTCACGCCTTGGCATAACCCATTTCCGATAAAAACTTTCAACGTTTGCAGAACCTGCGAAAACGAAGACGACTTCGGAAATGTTATCTACAGAAGGCAGTAAAATTTCATGCGAATTTTAAGATTACCTACCTTGGGAGAAAACTCCAGAGT
>APFE030505840.1:0-11976 GCA_000404065.3 Pinus taeda
TATATATATATAACCAAAATTAAGGTTAATTAGTGCTAGAGCAACAATAATAGCCTCTTTAATAATTTAAAAAGAAAATTTCCCTATTGTACCCCATTTAAAAATGTGATCATTTTTAATCATATCTTGCATAGGTCTGATGGTTTCTACAAATATAGGGATGAATCTCCTAACAAAATTAATCTTCCCAAGAAAAGATTGCACAGTTTTTGTGTTGTGGGGAAGAGAAATATGCAAAATTGCTTTAATTCTATAAGTATCAATTACAATTCTTGTTTTAGCAACTATAAATACAAGCAGTTTACATTTAGTAATAGAAAACATGTTTTTCTTTGGACTTAAAAATATACCATATTTGTGACATCTATACAATATTTTTCTCAAATGATTAACATGTTGTTCTCTATTCTTTGAATAAACAATGATATCATCCAAGTACACTACCATAAAATTGTAATGATTCCACTAAAAGCAATATCCATTGCTCATTGAAAAATTTCTCCTGTGTTTATTAGAACAAAAGACAACTTTTAATAATCGTAAGTGTCCCATTTGGTGTTAAAAGTTGTTTTTATTTGATATTTTGGTGCTACTAGGACTTGATTATAATAAAAAAACCATCTAGCAAGGAAAATATTTTTGAACCAACAATAGATTTTAAGATTTGTTCCATAGGAAGAATATGGTAGTTGTCTTTTTTCTGATGGTTTGTTAAGATTTTGAAAATCAATACAAATCCTTTTTTTCACCACTCTTCTTCAGAACTGAACTAAATTTGAAACCTATTGAGAGTGTCTAAATAGAAAAATGATTGTATCCTTCATAACTTTATTGAATTCACCTTTAATTTGACCTTCTAATCTAGGATGCATTTTTCTAAGTTTTTGTTGTATTGGTTTAGTGCTTGGTTTTATTGGAATAAAATGCTGAATCATCTTGGTGTCATATACTTTCAAGTCATCATATGTCCATGCAATAACATCTTTGTATACTTTAAACAACTTGATAAATTTTGTTCATTCAATAGAAGTACAATTTGTTTCTAAATTAACATTCTGTGGATTTATATGAATTCATAAATTTAGAACTTCAGTATTCATAGAGGAATTGCTGGTTTTACAATTAGTACTTCCTTTGAACTCATTTTGAAAATCACACAAATTTTCGAGTTGAACTATTGATTTGGGAATAGAATTATGCGGTTGAAGTTTGTATGCTATGTATTAATAATCCTAACTCTATACTTATTATCCATTACTGATAAAATTCAACCTTATTTTTAAATGTGAAAGTGATGGAGCTCTTGTTTCAAAAAGTAAACAATCAAACACTTTCCCACAAATGAAATATTTTATTAGAAATAAAGTAATAACAAGCATAATAGACTTCTCATAATTTCATATTTCTTTGTCCTTAACCTTTGAATTCAGTTTAATAACAAATCTTTAACCAATAAATGTACATTTCTTGACAAATGTAACCATTGCTGAAATTATTCAACAAAAATGAAGTAAAAATCAATATTTTGTCCAAAAATGGAAAACAAAAAACAAAAAACAAAAATAAAGAAATAAAATTTTAAGGACATCCACATCCTTATTAAAGGCGAATTTTTAACATATGGTAATTTTTTTTCATGAAAAGCATCTCTTCAAAATATATCCATTCACATGCAGATTTTCAATCTTGCCTTCTCCTATTTGTAGAATGCATGTGGAAGGGCCAAGTTTTGAAGAAATTTGGAAAGGAACTATCCAAATATGTTGGAATTTTTAGTGTCTTCCTTTCTCCTCGTGGATTTATTCCACTTAAGCACCAGATATCCAATGGAGGAATTTTTTCTAGATGTTAAATGTTTATCAAACCATTTTTTGATGTTCATGAAAATTAGATTTGGTCTTTTGTCTTTCCTCCAATTTTAACAATGTATATATTCTCACATCCATATCTTTAATTGAGTTTTGATTTACTGATTGAGCTAATTGCATAGATGGAAGAAAAATATTTGGAGGTAGAAAAGATTCCTTTCCATATATAAGGAAGTAATGGGAATTTACCAATGCTCATTTTTGAGTAACTATGTCATCACACAAAATAATTGGATATTTGACTATGCTAGTTTCTTTGGTGGTTTCGAACTATTTTCTTTAATATTTGGATTAATTTTTTACTAGTTAATTTTGCTAATGTATTATGTTGAGGGAAATATTTGGAAAAAAACTTAATTTTAAAGCCTTTATCCAAACAAAATTCAGTCATATGTAGAGAGGAAAAATAGGAAGCATTGTCGAATACAAAAAATGAGGGAACACCAAAACTAGAAATTATATGGCTTTTGAGAAAAGATATGACCTGTTCATCGTTATCCTTCCTCAACGGGATTGCTTCAGCGCACCTAGTGAAATAGTTAGTGGAAAATATAATATATTTATGTAATTTTGAAGAATTTGGATTAATCTCACTGATAATGTCAAGACCCCATTTTTCAACTTCCATAGATTGAATAGGAAGAGTTGATCTTTTTCCTTTTCCAGAAGCTATTTGACATGTTTTAAATCTTCTTGCATATAAGAATCTCTGAAAAGAGTTGGATGGTAATAGCTTGCTCAAAAATTAACAAAACAACTAAGCCATTTAAAATTAAAGTTTAACATAAACTTGATACCAATCAATAGAAAGCAAAATTTACAGAGTTTCACTAATGTTTTTGTAGAAAATCAAGAGTTTTGTTCATAAAGGGCTTAAGAAAATTTAATACGAAAACTCAAAATTTGGGCATTTAATAGTTTTTCAAGAGAAACGATAGTGAATTAATGAAAAATCACGCGGAGTAAATAAAACCTATAAAATACATATTCGTTCTTTAATTTCCACTAAGCCTTCATTGAAAGCCAATTGTTAAACCGCTTGTAAACTGATGTTCTACTCAAGTACTTGTGAGGTCAAAGTTTTATTTGTGTTTTAAAACTTTATTGAACACTATTTTGTCAACTACTTGGACTCTAGTGTTATTACGCCATAAGGCGTTTCCCTCTGAAACCCATCCCCCTCTTTGCCTACTTGTCATCCTTGGACACCGTACGATTAGATGTTAGACAATTAGAACAACTTGAACCGTCGATCAATCCTCCCTCTGAACCGTTCAACTCCCATTTACTTTGAAGTGCAATCAATCTCCTTGGAAGTGTGCGATGCGTGGAAGATTTGCTGGTGCTCTCCGTGGGAACAGGGCATTTCGATCGGGCTTACGATTACGAGGAGGTGAAGAGATGGGGTGCCGACCAGTGGGCTAAGCTTGTTGTTAAAATCGTCGGAGATGGAATTTCCGACAATGTCGATCACGCCATGAGCATGGCATTTGGGCAAATCCGGCGCAATTACGTCAGGATTTAGGTAACATGAAAATCGATAGCCGTCTCGTGCTATTTTTCATTTATGCCCATTTTTCCATTTACTGAACAAGGCCCTGGTTGTTTATTTTACAAGGTAACGGATTCACGAACAAATGCATTGACGACACAGGCGATCCGAGCGAGGAAAATGTGAAACTGCTGATGAATTTTGCCGACGGCATGTTGAAGCAGAAAAGCATGGAGTCCCTCCCGTTCGGTGGAAAACGAAAGCTGCCCTTCAGCAATGGAGAGGGACTTGTCTGGTTTGCAGAACAGGTTGTTACCGAGAATCGATTAAGGCATTCAAGGTCGATTCCAACTGTAGTAGTGAAGAAAGTGACCCCTCGAAACTCAATAACGGACGTGGCATGCATAATGCCATAGTCATTTCCATCATTTTTGAAAATTACAAATAACATAAAAAATACAGTAAGGAAGAGAGGGGAATCAGATGCAACCACCTTCTCTTTCGGTAATGTTTAAATCTTTTGCATTGGTGGGTTAAATAAAATTAGACTGTCGTAAGCAGACAGAAAGGAAAGAACCTCTTGACATAAAAAAGGATGTGAGCCAAGTGAAGATCACTTGGAATCTGAACTGATACCCTCCTGAATAACTGAATGTCTCTTCATTCTTTCAAGAAGATGTGACCATCCTTCAGAAGAGTTTTCTTGGACAGATAATCAGCTTGATAGTTCCATTCTCCAGATAAATTATGAAAATGATCCTTAAGAAATTGAATTCAGTCCATCCAATGCTTAGGGAAAGAACCTTCAGATGCCCCTTTGCCTATCTTTGAATTCAGTCCATCCGATGCTTGAGGGAAAGAACAACCTTCAGATGCCCCTTTGTCTATCTTTTCAGTTGCAAGTAGTTGTTCAGCAAATGTCATTCGTCTCGCTTGAATTAGATCCTATTTCCCCTCACTTCCGTAGTATTTCTTTCGGTGTCCATTGAACTTTTTCTTAAAATATTTCATAGTGGTATTCGTCTTGAGATTGCCTTTAGGTTAGGAATTGAAGGGAAAAAGAAGTTACCAGACTTCCACGGTAGTTAAATATTTTTGGACAGTAACACATAATAAATACTCACAATATCATCACACAGTAACAAATAATAGAGTTGGGGCTTTGTAATTCTAATTTCTTAAATATCTGGAGAATACAAGATTATCAAAAAACTACTGGAAAATTCTTTATAAAGATCATGGAGAATTTGATCAAAAAACTACTGGAATTTTTTTATAAAGATGATGGAGAATTTTCTAGAAATACTAATTATGTGGATAGATATGGTCTATTTCTAAATGTAAAATTTAAAATTTCCATTATTTAAAAAATAAAAAACTATTGATAGAATGTGAATATTTTTCATGGAATATATGATACAACCCATAAAATCAAGAGTTTCCACACTGTTTTTCAATTTCCTACCTCCTATTTTGTCCTGGCTTTACAAATTATCTGGGTTACAAATTACAAATTATCTGGATTACAAACCTCCACTTTTGGCTTTACAAATTATCTACGTTACAAATTACAAATTATCTGGATTACAAACCTCCACTTTTGTCTTGGCTTTATAAATACTCTGAATTACAAATTTCTGGATTACAAATTACAAATTATCTGGATTACAAACCTCCACTTTTGTCTTGGCTTTACAAATACTCTGAATTACAAATTTCTGGATTACAAATTACAAATTATCTGGATTACAAACCTCCACTTTGGTCGTGGCTTTACAAATTATCTGGATTACAAACCTCCACTTTTGTCTTGGATTTACAAATACTCTGAATTACAAATAACATATACTTATTTTTATGGCCGTAAACATTTATCAACCATTTAATTTCACTTCACTGATTATAACTCTGCTAAATTAGTTGAACTATGAATAATGGTAAATTAGCTCCAAGTATGAATAATGATTTAAGTATAACTAATGGTCTATTTCTAAATGTAAATTTTAAAATTTCCATTATTTAAAATATAAAAATTATTGATAGAATGTGAATATTTTTCATGGAATATATGATACAACCCATAAAATCGAGAGTTTCCAAACTGTTTTTCAATTTCCTACCTCATATTTTGTCATGGGTTTACAAATTATCTGGATTACAAACCTGCTTTACAAATTATCTCCGTTACAAATTACAAATTATCTGGACTACAAACCTCCACTTTTGTCTTGGCTTTACAAATACTCTGAATTACAAATTTCTGGATTACAAATTACAAATGATCTAGATTACAAACCTCCACTTTGGTAGTGGCTTTACAAATTATCTAGATTGCAAACCTCCACTTTTGTCTTGGATTTACAAATACTCTGAATTACAAATAACATGTACTTATTTTTATGGCCGTAAACATTTGTCAACCATTTAATTTCACTTCACTGATTATAACTCTGCTAAATTAGTTGAACTATAAATAATGGTAAATTAGCTGCAAGTATGAATAATGGTTTAAGTATGACTAATGGTTCCTAAATTTTAACTCAGGAATAATTATGTGTAACATGAATCACATGCCAGAGGTATGAAATGGAGAAAATGATGATCGTTGATATTATTTTTTGAGCGATGGATACACCACCACCGGCAAATCTTATCTTCATCGTTGGGAGTGTGGATTTCTGTTACATTTTTCAGAAGCTCTGGGAGAGATCGTATAACATTTTCTTGGTTTTCCTACACATGAATCACAGGCCAGAGATATGAAATGGAGAAAATGATGATCGCTGATATTGTTTTCTGGACGATGGATACACCACCACCGGCAAATCTTATCTTCATCGTTGGGAGTGTGGATTTCTGTTACATTTTTCAGAAGCTCTGGGAGAGATCGTATAACATTTTCTTGGTTTTCCTACACATGAATCACAGGCCAGAGATATGAAATGGAGAAAATGATGATCGCTGATATTGTTTTCTGGACGATGGATACACCACCACCGGCAAATCTTATCTTCATCGTTGGGAGTGTGGATTTCTGTTACATTTTTCAGAAGCTCTAGCAGAGATCGTATAACATTTTCTTGGTCTGCCTGTCTGCAGGCAAAATTGGTACATTCTACCCAGCTTCCCCTTCCCATAGAATCTAGATCAATCAATATATCAAATGATGATACGTTTTTCCTATAGTGACTGTAAGTGTCTCTTTTCTGTCAATGGATTCTACAATAAACTGGGACATTGCCTTGAAAGATTTGAATGCAGATGCAAAAAAGCAGCTTACAATGAACAATGACAGTGGGAGAAACATATCGCCAGTGATATTTGTTCAAACCAAGAATGAAAATATGGCTAAGTTGTGAGCGCAGGCAAATGTGTGGACAACCAGGGTCCAGTAAGATGAAATTAGCGAGGGTTGAAAAAAAGTGTAATATGCAAAGTCAGAGAGGTAATATCACAAATTTATAATTGCAGACATGGTTGACAGAGCCAAGGGGGTCGTTTTTGATGGGTCTTTTGGTCACCAAAATGCAATGTAAAAAGAGGACAAATTCACTAGGATTGGATCCATGATTTTGCTGAGAATTTACCAACCAAGTCGCAACAAAAGGGAACACATTTTTAGGTGGTAAGGAACCCATAAAATCGTTGTATTGAAGGGCCACGAAATGCCATTGACAGAGGCATGATTTCGCTGGGGAAGCAGCAACCAAAACACAGTAAATTTTAGCACGAATTAGCCGTGGAAATTGGTATGATTTCGCTTGGTAAAAGGCTCATCGAATCTACTGTTTGAGGGGCCATTAAATGGCAATCGTTTCTGCAATTATTTGTAGAGAAAATTGGAAGAGACATAAGTAAAAACTAAGTTCGAAAATATCCAAGAAAATGGCTAATCTAAGAAGATCATAAATGTGCCATAAATATGTAATTTTGTTCAAGTCAATTTGGCGTATGGCTTATTTGGGTTTCAAGTCTACTAGGTGTATATTGTGCATTGGTAAAGCTCACCACCAGGGAACCACCCCCATGCAATTCTACTTTTGGTTTTTGTCATTCCACTTTCCGAATCTCAACCAGCACACCGAGAGAGCCAACAAGCAAATATCCAGGTGTTGAAAAATCCAAGCATGTCACCAAGAATCAAACATTAAGTGTGTGCCAAGAAAGAAGAAGTGCACCCATGAAGAGAACTCGTGAATATCAAATGCACAACACATCCAATAAAGAGATGAACACATTTCGATATATACGTTTTAAGAAATATTTTAGTGTTGGAACTTGGCAGGTTCATGCTTCTTCGTGAGACCAATATAAATGTATTGTTTCAATGTCATTGGTGGCAGATTTATCCAACATATTTGATCATTTAAGTTTAATAGATTTGTCTTTTCTTTTCCTACAAAGAATTTGCTCTTTATATGTGCTGGAGTTATTGGGATATTCTTTAGGGACTAGCAGGCATGCAAATTTATATTTTTAAATCCCTAATTCTCCTCATCATTTGCAAATTGTTCGTTTGCATCTATGCTCAGAGAAGACAGCTTAGCTTCAGAACGTTTGTAAAACAAAAAATGTAAATTTTAGCAAATATGGAGGTAATAGTAAACGCCCTGTGGTGTCAGAACAAAGTTTTCTTGGGTTTCTTTTGAGCAATAGCATTAGAGAGCCGTATATTGGTGAGGGACCTTTAACCCAATGCATCAGTGGCTTCATACAGGTGTGATTGGGGGTGCTCATCTTTGTAGGCAGAAGAAAATAATGTCATTGATACATTTGTGATTATTGCTTTCAACAGAGCTCTCTAGAGTGTTATCAATCCCTGGTCTGGCATTTACAAAATGTGACTCAGCTTTTAAAAATGAGGTAACATTCTCTGCATTTTTAGAGAAGAAGGAAAAATTGAACACTTGTTTCTGCAATGGCAGAGTATGGATATGTTGTTTGCATGATATCAAGGGAAATATCTTATTCAACTGATGTATTCCTTACCTTCCTGTGCTATTTGTAATCATGTTGTTAAGATACTTGATAGTTTTCTTATGCACAACACTCGTGTGAAATTTTCTAATAGTGATTTCTGGTCAAGTTTCCCAACAGATCTATTTGTACCCTGAATTGCAGTCACTATTTTATCATAGAAATTTATACTTGAAAAGTACTGATCTTACATTCATAATAAGGCCTCATGCTAATTGGAAATTAGTCTTGAATCCCTACAAATTAAACAATTTAATTTATGGCTCTGTAATGAATGTGAGGCATATATGTTCATAGCAATGAGATGGAATAGTGAATGGATGGGCAAGCAATGTTCTATTTGGACTTCGTTTTATGATTGCGATATTCTCGATGGAAACTAGATTAAACTTCCTCATTGGTCATATCAAAGATCCCTTAGGAATATGTTTTATTGCCAAATAGAAGTAGATATCCTATACTTTTAATTAATTAGTCATTCACCAGTGGAGAGAACTCAAGGATGTATCTTCTTACAATCCTTAGTTTTGGTATTGAATTCACTGGTCAAAAGGACATTTTCGAGAGGCCAATCATGATTCTGACTACAAACTTAGTTACATTGCAAGGTTCAAAGGATGACGCATTTGTCATATGTTTGTCTCAACTTGCTTAATTTTGAGAAGCTTGACAACATGTTCTAGAAAGGATCAAGATCATTTGTAGACCCATGGACCTTAGTAATTGTATATATATGTTAACTCTGCATTGAGATATTGGGGTTGTGAAATTCAAGCTAGAGCTCACGTATATGGTACATTCTACCCAGCTTCCCCTTCCTATAGAATCTAGATCAATCAATATATCAAATGATGATACGCCTTTCCTATAGTGACTACAAGTGTCTCTTTTCTGACAATGGATTCTACAACAAACTAGGACATTACCTTGAAATATTTGAATGCAGATGCAATAAATCTGCTTACAATGAACAATGACAGTGGGAGAAACATATCACCAGTGATATTTGATCAAACCAATAATGAAAATATTGCTAAGTTGTGGGCAGAGGCAGATGTGTGGACAACCCGGGCCCAGTAAGATGAAATTAGTGAAGGTTGAAAAAAATGTAATATGCAAAGTCAGAGAGGTGATATCACAAGTCTACAATTGCAGACATGGTTGACAAAGCCAAGAGGTTCGTTTTTGCTGGGTGTTTTGGTGACCAAAATGCAGTATAGAAAGAGGACGAGTTCTCTAGGATTAGATCCATGATTTTGCTGAGAATTTACCAACCAAGTCGCGACAAAAGGGAGCACATTTTTAGTTGGCAAGGCACCCATCAAATCACTGTATTCAAGGGCCATGAAATGCCGTTGACAAAGGCACAATTTCGTTGGGGAAGCAACAACCAAAACACAGTAAATTTTAGCACAAATTAGCCTTGGAAATTGGTATGATTTCGCTTCGTAAAAAGTTCATTGAATCTGCTGTTTGAGGGGCCATTAAATGGTAGTGGTTTGTGCAATGGTTTGTAGAGAAAACTGGAAGAGACAAGTAAAAACTAAGTTCGAAAATAGCCAAGAAAATGGCTAACCTAAGAGGATCATAAATGTGCCAGAAATATGAAATTTTGTTCAAGTCAATTTGGCGTATGGTTTATTTGGGTTTTAAGTCAACTAGGTGTATATTGTGAATTGGTGAAGCTCACCACTAGGGAACCACCCCCACGCAATTCCACTTTTGGTTTTTTTCATTCCACTTTTCAAATCTCAGCAGCAGACTGAGAGTGCCAACAAGCAAATATCCACGTGTTGAAAAAACCAAGCATGTCACCAAGAATCAAACACAACTGCGTGCCAAGAAAGAGTAAGTGCACCCAGGAAGAGAACTTATGAATATCAAATGCACAATGCATCCAATAAAGAGATGAACACATTTCCATATATATGTTTTAAAAAATATTTTAGCGTTGGAACTTGGCAGGTTCATGCTTCTTCGTGAGACTAATGTAAATGCACTGTTTCAACGTCGTTGGTGGCAGATTTATGCAACATATTTGATCGTTTAAGTTTAATAGATTTGCCTTTCCTTTTCCTAGAAAGAATTTTCTCTTTATATGTGCTAGAGTTATTGGGATATTCTTTAGGAACTAGGAGGCATGCAAATTTATATTTTTAAATCCCTAATTCTCCTCATCATTTGCAAATTGTTCGTCTGCGTCTATGCAAGAAGACAACTTAGCTTTAGAACGTTTGTAAGACATAAAATGCAAATTTTAGCAAATATGGAGCTAATAATAAACGCCCTGTGGTGTCAGAACATTGTTTTCTTGGTTTCCTTTGAGAAATATCATTAGAGAGCAGTATATTCTTCAAATTGGTGAGGGACCTTCAGCCCAACACATCAGTGGCTTCATGGGATTAAATGTTCCTCTTCCAATGGTGGCAGATTTATTCAACATATTTGATTATTTAAGTTTAACAGATTTTCCTTGCCATCACATTCATCTCCTCTAAATTCAACTGAATTTCTTATTGTTGTCTCATTTTCTTCCTGCAACCCTTCGGGAAAGCTTCCTATTTCCACCACAATCTAAGTGAAGATGGAACGATAGCATTAAGAATTTCTGAAATGAGTTTGCCCTTATTTTCTTATCGCTTTGGAGAATAATTGGGGTTTATTAGCATATTCCTAATTATTCACTGCAAATGTTTGTACACAAAGCAAGTTCGTTTGGAAGGGCATCAGTCTGAATATAAAGAGCAATTTTCCCTTATTTATTACTTGTTCGGTTAGGTTGGATAAAGAACCATCTAGAAGATGGAAGCAGAATATTGAAGAAACTAGTTTTGTTTGTAGATTTTGGGAAATCCTTTAAAGACCCAAGATTCAACATCGACTAGAGAGACAATTTATTTGATATGGTTTATAAACAAATATATGCTTCTTCTAGCATGGGAAGAGCAGGTGGAGGAGCCATGTTTTGGCAGTTGATGGTAGAAGGAATGTATAGAGATGGTATGATATTTTCTTGTGTCAAAGTCCTTCCACAACATCTAACATCACTATAATGCATGTTCACTCAGGAGGATGCACAAAGACTTTATTTGTACAAATTAGTCCCCATGAAAATGACATGGGAGAAACTCTTTGCTCACTGAAATTTTCCAATAGAGTTCAAGGATTAGAGCTTTGTCCTACTCGGAGGTAGCAAGATGTAAGTTTTCACTGTATATATGCTTCTGCTTGCATGGGAAGAGCAGGTGGAGGAGCCATGTTTTGGCGGCTGATGGCAGAAGGAATGAGCTCATATAGAGATGGTATGATATTGTCTTGTCTCAGAGTCTTTGCACAACATTACACCAATATGATGCATGTTCACTCAGGAGGATGCACAAAGACTTTATTTGTACAAATTAGTCCCCATGAAAATGACATGGGAGAAACTCTGTGCTCACTGAAATTTTCCAATAAAGTTCAAGGATTAGAGCTTGGTCCTACTCTAAGGTAGCAAGATGTAGGTTTTCATTGTAGCATGGTCCTTGCCCTTTCTTGATATTTTTCTACCTTTCAAAAATTGTCAGAGAAACATTAATTAATATTATATGCTATTGCCTTACGGCGTTTCCATTGCAATATCTGGTGCAATTGCTAGTT
>APFE030505851.1:0-41228 GCA_000404065.3 Pinus taeda
TTGCAAACCCTTTGAATGCCTTTTTCTTTTCATTGGCTTTTTTCTTTCATTTCCTATCTAATACAACCCTTATTCCTTCCAAGGTCCCAGATTAAGCAGTTGGGAACCTTAGCTTCTCTACCTAGCTACTGATCTGCCAAGATTAAACAATTTGGACAGATTTCGTTCTCTACTCTACAACATGGAAATTGAAAACATGGCATGATCCAGATTAGACTGTTGGACCATCCATCAAAATTGAGTTCTTATCAAAATTGAGACAGACATTGTCTTCTTAGGGAAATATGGGATCTTTGCATTATCAAAGCAGAGCATATTTGGACCTTTGATATCCAATCATGAAATATGAAACCTATTGGTATAGGTATCCAACAATAGGCAAGGCAGGGTGTCATCAAACGTCTTTCGAAATTTCTTTTCCAATAAGAAAAAAACCATTTTTATATTAATATTAATGAAAAGGTGTAATTTATACCATATAACTATACTAAATATGCTTCACATGTATGATGTGATATTATAATATGTGCAATATCTAATGTTCGAGCAATATCAAAATCCTCATAGGATTCAAAACAATTACATAAGAGTTTAATACTGCTATGCTCGTAAGGTATATTCAAATTAGGTAAACAACTTGATATTCAAGTTAAAAACTAATATCCTAAGTTCAATGGATATGAACCCGATAATAAAAAATGTAGATATGCTCATTGTGATCTTCCACTGCTTGCACCTTATAATTTTATGTTAAATATGATGTGATAGACAGTGGACGATATCCATAAAGTTCCATAAATGGGGTCATTTTTTCTGTAGTATGGAAGGAAGTGTTATACCACCATTCAGTTAGAGGCAATCATTTGACTCATTATGTTTGTTTATCAGATACAACGCAACGAAGATATACTTCCAAACATTTGTTTACTATCTCAGTTTTCCCATCAAATTGAGGCTGATAAGATGAGCTATGAGCTAACTAAGTACCAAGACAAGAAAATAATTTTGTCCAAAAATTTCCAATGAAATTGAGATCTCTGTCACTTACAATAATCTTTGGGTTTCCATGTAGCTTTTGAATCGATTCCATAAATGCAATAGAAACTGTATTGGCTTTAAATGGATGCAATAATACACAAAATTGTGTATACTTGGTAAGTTTGTCAACTACCACCATGATGATACTCTTTCCTTTAGACTTTGGTAAGCCTGTGATAAAATCCATTAAAACCTCCTCCTAACATTGGCTTGGAACGGATAAAGGTTGTAATAGACGTTGGGTCTTAATTGTTTCAACTTTATTTTGTTGGAACACCAAACATTCTGTCACAAACTCTTGAATATCTGATTTAAGGCCATCCCCAAAAAATTCCTTCTTAACCCTGTGGTAAGTTTTTAAAAATATTGAGTGCCCTTCTAAGGGAAAGGTGTGCAATTCCATAAGAATATTTTCTTTGAATTAGTTATTCTTACATAGGTATAAGCGATCTTTGTACCATAACAAATTATTTTTCCAACTAAATGTATCAAATGTATTGGGATCTTGTTGTAACTTTTGAATGAGTGCCCACACTTCTCCGTCATTCTTCCATTCATCCCTTTCTTCGTTTATCCAATCTAGTTGGATAATAGAAATGGTTGTTGGGTGCAAGAATTGTGGTTAGGTAGACTACTTCAATGTTTAATTGTCAACTCGGGCGTTTTGTAAACTTATAGGCAAAGCACAGGAAATGCCATAAATGATATGAACTTTTCCCTAACTCTATTCCTACTTGCTTAATTAAAACTTTTCAGAATTGAAAAGAAAAGATCACCCGACAATTTACACCAAAGAAATTATAGTGTTGGAGTGTGAAAGAAAGTACTTTTGCGGAGAAATAAATGAAAGGAATTTTCAAACTCTTGTAAGAAGTCTTGACTAATTGAAATGGAAATCTACATCTATCTTCAGTATAGTTGTATGTGAGATTAATAAATTGGACCCTTGAAGATGTCTGACTTCTTTATATATCTGTGTCCCTGCACTGAGATATTATTCCTATACTCCTGCAATATTCTTGCACTAGTACCGGAACAAAGTTTATATCATGGAAGTATATTTTACACTTGTACTAAAGATTTGTGCCCTCATGCAGGGGTTATAAGGCTCAAGACTGGAGAACTTTGTTCCTGTATCATGATATTGATTCCTGTATAGGAACAAAGATTCCTACACCAAGTTTTCAAAATTCTTTCATAAAAGAATAAAGAGTGCGTTAACTTAAGGAAAGAATTTTCAAAGGTGAACATAACTTTGAAATAACTTTCACAAATAGAAAGATGCTTCAACCTAACTTAACTTCAAAATAAGAGTTAACTTCTAATGTCAAAGTAAACTTTTCTTCAATCAAGTAACTCTTTCATGCAACTAAAGAAATCATCTAATTGTGACAATAGGATTTACTGCTATAATAGCTATTCACACAAATCCGATCAGCCTTTTTAACCTTCTTAGTTTAGAAAGGTTCACTTTGAAATAATTAAATATGAAGTTTGATTCTTCTCATAAAAGTGTAAAGTGAAGGTACAGATTAATATGTTATAACAATGTTCATTCCTTAATTAACAAAGCATATTTAATTAAGAATATCAAGAATACTTCTAAAACATGAACACTCGCTTGCAGACGTGCATCAAGATTCTTATGACAGTAAATAATGAAATAATTTTGATGTAATGAACCAAAGGAATCAACTTGCAGAACTGTAAATGCACTAGTGTAGGAATAGCGTTCTTGCACGATCCACGTAGAAATAATACTAAGCTTTGAAGAGAATAATTAAAATCGAGTAAGATCAAACTTAGGTAAGCATGCACACCACAGATCCATCACACAATGTTTACAAATGAAATCAAACCTAAACTTTGTGAAAGAATGAAAGCATCTATTTAATCCACACCTTGCACTAAAACAAAATCAACACACCTCTAATGAGAAAGAAAAATGTGAGGGAGAACGAGCTGGGTTGGTTGGGCCCTAACCAAGCAACTCATTTCCCTATTGAGGAAACTTATAAACTTAGCTCTCAACAATGCATCAACATAGAATTAAAATAGAGGATTGAAATAGCATGGCGCAGTCCCTTTATATTAAAATTTATAATCATCAAATATACATGGTGAAATCAAATCCAGCTCAGAACGACGGCGATACCAGGAAAATTAAAAAATACCATAGTTACAGTAGCATTTCTATTGCTATCACTCACTACCATTTTCTATTTGAATCCTAAATTATATACATCCCTTCAGGCATGCGGCCGTAATAAAATTACACTTAGTGTTACTATCTAAGACTTTTGGCTGTAACGAAATAACAACAATATTACATGCTAAGCCTTTTGACTGTAACAAAATGATAAACTTGAGAATTCACTTGGCGACATAATATCTATCATATCCCTGACTTATCTCCACTCTGAGCATAACTCGAGATGGTCAATTATGGATGAGATGTCCATGTTAGTATTGAGCTATCACGAAAGTTTAGGATTCGCTAGTGGTGCAGGAATCCTATCTGCACTCAACCATGCTAAAGAATGATTAATAAGTTACTTACCAAATAATTTAGGAAAGAGTATATTAGTTGAAAAGAATATTAAAGGTATAAAATCTATAAAAATAATTAATTAAGCGCATTTGTAACCCTTAAATATGAAATGCAAAGCTAGTATAGGAAAAGGCACGATTCTTGGAATAGTGCAGGAATGAGGAGCTTGTGAGGTTAAAATAAGGGTCTAAGGTTATGATTTTGAAGTAGGAAAGGGGTTAAAAATGAACCAATTTATCCTACCAACAATGGCGCAAAGAAATGCTTCCACATCCTCATCCTTTCTTGAGAGTGCATCCACCACAACATTTTTATTCCCTTTTTTAGATGATTTCAAAGTCATAACCTAACATCTTTGTGACCCATTTTTGTTTCTCTTCTGAGGATAATATTTTTTCTAAAAAAAAATTACGACTATCATGATCCACTTTTACCTTAAAGTGTCTTCTGATTAGGTAGGGTCGCCATTTCTTAAGTGAATATAGTATTGCCAACATTTCCTTCTCATAAATAGCCGCGTGTAAATACTTTCCTTTGATTGGATGACTTTTGAAAGAAATGGGTCTTTCTTCATGCATTAAAACAACACCAATTCAATTTCCTGAGGCATCACATTCCACAATAAAGGTTTTTTTGAAGTCTGGCATAGCTAAGACCAGTGTTTGGCACATAGGCTCTTTAATATGTTCAAAGGCCTTCGATGCATCTGTAGTCCATGAAAATGCATCGTTCTTCAATAATGTTGTTAGTGCTGCTATTCACCCATAACTCTTAACAAACTTGTGATAATACCTCGTCAACCCGAGAAATCCTCACATATTCTTTATGGATGTGGGGATTTTCCATTCCATAATGGCTTTAATTTTCTAGGGTCTACCTTCAAACCTTAATGCGATACAATATGACCCAAATATTTCACCTTTTGTACTCCAAAGAAACATTTGGAGCTTTTTTCATATAATTGTTTCTCCTCCAATAGTTTGAGCACCCTGTCAACATGTTGAATATGATCCTTCCAAGACTTGATGTAGATTAGTATGTCATCAAAAAATACTAACGCAAATTTTCTGAGGAAGGGTTTGAAAATGGAATTGATCAAACCTTGAAATGTAGAAGGTGCATTGGTAAGGACAAAAGGCATGACCAAAAATTCATAATGACCCTCATGAGTTCTAAATATTGTTTTTGCAATGTCTTGAGTCTTAATTCTGATTTGATGATATCCTGAACGAATATCCAACTTGGTGAAGTAAATTGATCCATGCAATTCATCCAATAATTCATCAATGATAGGAATGAGAAATTTATCTTTAATAGTGAGGTTGTTGAGCTCCCTATAATCCGGACACATGCACCATGATACATCCTTCTTGTGCACCAATACTACTAGAGCAGAGAAAGAACTTTGACTAGGTTGAATTACACCAGCCTTTAGCAATTCTGTAACCATACGTTCAATTTCACTCTTTTGGGAATAGGGATATCTGTACAGCCTGATGTTTGGAGGAACACTTCCTGGAATCAAATGAATAGAATGATCATGATCATGAATAGGTGGGAGGCCTTTAGGAGTCTCAAATACCTTGGAATGATTGTCCAAACTTTTTGGAGATCTGGAGAAATCAATGATTTCGATGTGGGAACCTCTAGCGAACATAATTGTGCAATTATGCCTCATTGTTCCTTCTTTAGAAGATTTTTCATACCGTTAGAGTTGATTATCTTTCTCAGTTTCCCTGCAATACCCCTTAATTCAACTTCTTTTCCTTCCGCACAAAATTTCAAGAAAAGTTCTTCAAAACTAAAAGCTATTGTACCCAATGATTGTATCCATTGGACTACTAATACAACATCACCACCACCCATTGGAATGGAAAGCATTGGGCTATTCAATACATATTTTCCCATGGATAGCTTGATATTATGGCACTTTCCAGAGCAATTTATGGTTCCTACACTTGTAACCATCACTTGACACTCTGGTGCTAGATATAGGAAGCAATTCAATTCCTTGGCTATCTTACAATGAATAAAATTATGGGTACTTCTCGAATCAATCAACACTATTACATTTTTCTTCTTGATATGTCCTTCTATCTTGATAGTTTGAGGAGTGGTAATTCCAGCCAATGCATTACAAGATATGGTCGGATTAATTTCTTCTTTATCTAGGGTTTCTTCCTAGAGTATATCCTCTTCTTTTGGCATTTATTGTTCCTTTTCTTCCTCCCCTTCACAATCTATGTAGAATAATTTATTCTCAACAAACTTATGACCTTTAATGTATTTTCTATCACAACTGTAACAAATCCCTTTTGCTATTTTTTCTTCCAATTGTCGTGGTTTCAACCTTGTATGTTGTGGAAAGCTAGGGGAAACAACACTTCCATCTTTATAGTTGTGATTGGTTAGCATCCTGGTTTCCATAATTTGGCTTTCCATTTTTCTTACTAACCTGAATGCCTTCTCCAATGAATCAAGTTCCCAAAGGCGAACCTCATGTTGGATATTATCCTTTCAAGTCCCTATGAACACATCAATCCTATTCTCATATAGAATATCTTTTACCCTTATGTTCAATTTTTTGATGTCCTCAATGTGCTCCATCATTGAACCCTTTTGTTTGAGATTTATCAGTTGGAAAAAAAAGGTGTTGCTTTTTGTATCCTTAGAATGTGCAGTCATTTCTTCTGTAAAAATTTCCCAAGTGGCAATTTGTTTACGAGAGCAAAACCATCGATACCATACAAACTGGTTTGGTTCCAAATATAAAGGTGCAATACGTACCTTTTGTGTGTTTTGCACATTATGCAGATCGAAAAATTGCTCCATCTGTAGTATCCATGTTCTGGGATCCTTGCCATCAAACTTCCTCATATCTATTTTTGGAAAATGGTGGGTCTTCAATCCAACATTAGAGTCTATGAAATCATGATTAACATTTCTTTTGTTCTCATCATGGGTTTCCTTTACTACCCTTTCACAATTAGTAACCATTTCTTGTAGCAACTTATTCAAATTTATCTTCAATTCTTCCATCTTAGCATCCATGCCATTTATCTTAGCTTCCATCCCATCCATCTTAGCTTCCACGCCATTCATCTTGGCTTCAGTTACCTTTTGTGAGAGTGAAATTTGTTGTACTTGGTCTTGTATTTTTGATATATCATGTTGCATTTCTTCCTCTTCTTCATGATTCATGCTAGAGCTTGTAGGTTGCTTACTAGGTGTTTCCATTTTCTTTCTTCGAGGCATCAATTAATGTTAATAATTCTTCACTATTCCCTATGAATTCATTCAAACTATTTTTTCAAACCAATCTTATACAAAATTTAAAACAAAGCTACACACCTATTTTTCACTTTGTAAGAGCTCGATATTGAATCTGTTGTATCTCTGTATCTATGGATCTCTAATATCTGAAATCGCATCTTGTAGTAGCCCTTTGAGTCCTCCTCCTAACCCCACAAGTATGATCAATATTGGATTCTCCAAGGAAGATTTATGCCAAATCTCCCACGGTGACTTCATTATAGACTAGTTCAGTAGAATGAACTTGTACAAAGTGCCACGTGTCACTGTTTCGACTGTAGTACCTGAAATTGATATACAGAAAACTACAGGTTGTCCTCTTTCTGAAACTTCTTACAAAATTTCAATCTGATGCTCAGAACAAAAGTTATGATGATTTTCCCCAGGTCACTTGTTTGGAATGTAATTCGGGAGTCTGCAAAAACCCTAATGTCCTCAGATCATATCTCTGAAAATATAGCGAGAAAAGCTTTGAAATTCGGACCCGAATTTCAGAATGATGTCCGCTCAAATCGGTTTGTTTTAGCTTCTGAAATGTCGCAGAAAAAAAAGTTATAGGGAAAATGCCGAAATGACTTGTTTGGACCAGTGAAACCCTAGAATCCAAAGCTCTGATACCAAAATGTTATGAAACCAGCTCACAAAAAGATAGAAAAGATAGATCAACGCTTTAGAATTCAGCCTCTTCGAGGGGGAAACCTCCTTTAAATTACACAAATGAACAATTCTTGGATGATACAAATGACTAAACCTCCCTTCTATATATAAGAGTCTAAGAGGTCACAATATAATCAAGCCAACATAAAAGTAATAACATAAGGGCACAACAATAAAAATAGTGGGTTTCTATGGGGCCACTAATAACAATAGGGGGACAATAGGGGCACAATAATAACAATAAGGGCTACAATTACAATAGCAATGGGGAAATCACTAGTATTATAGGGACCTAACATTACCTTGGTACATAGACCTAGTCTCCTCCATTACATCTGATGACTAATGCACATTATGAACTAACTTGGGAGTAATTCCAAGTGTGAGGTTAGTAAATTATCACTAATGGATCACTTTGTGATTTAATGCCCATTCATTTCATCATTAAATATTTCATCTCTTACCACCATGAACTCATGGATGAATACACCTGCAAGGTGGCCTATGCTTAATAAGACATCAGTTATGGCATCATAGGGGAGGGGCTATGCGACATCCACCCTTGTTTATGCTTGGTGGGGTGGTGGCCATACCCCTCCCCACCTATCCATTCTTGAGCACCCCTTTTGAGGATCCTTATTGTGGATGTTATCTATTTGATATTATTCATTTTGCATATGAAGAATATTGCAGTGTCTCAAAAATTTTAATTAATTTTGGGTTTTCAGAACCATGAAAATGTGTAAAACGCATTCAAAGTGAAGGTAAATGGTTTTATGAGACAAGATTTGTTGTGTAAAAGGGTGCTTTGAGCACTATAAAACCTTAGAAGAATTATGAATGACCACTTAGGTGAGAACGATCATGTTTCATAATGGTTAAATATCACACTACTTGAAATGAAATGGAACTGTCAAGAGGAATTGTTTATTAATTATTACATGATGAAAACTCCTTTATAAATACTTTATATGTTAACAAGATTGATATTTACTTTTACCCTTAGAGTTAAAACTAGCCTAACCAATAAGTTCATTAAGTCTTGTATGTTTCTTTCTGATAGAAGGAATAGTAGATGAATATAAAGAGAAAAGTGGACACCAACTTGATCTTGTGCTAGTTTGTGGGTTGGAAGTTGGAAGATGGAAGCTATAATGGGAAAGGTGATAATGCACTCAATTGAAGGGTCACCATAAACAAAATCACTTGTGAAGGAAATCAAATTAAGGAGTGCCTTACAAAGAGATTTTCCATAGAACCAAAGGCTCTTCCTAGTGTTGCTAGGCATGTAAACTAGTACACAATAGGTTAGTCCAACTTAATTCCCCTTGAACTAGGGATGGATCCTTGTAGTTCATTCTTCAAAATTGTTATTTTGGGAGAATTTTGATTAAGAGGCTGGGCAAGTAAATCCTTTTATTATACTTTCTACTCCTTTTATATTTTTTTATCCCACATTCCTAGTGAAACTCTAAATCTCATATTTTCACGTCCCTATCCTGGTGGTAGTCTTTCAACCACACATAGGTGGTTGTGGCACTGCCACAATTTTTATTTTCACTAATACTTAAGTGTACTACACCTAACCAAACACTTAACCAATTATTACTTCAAGTGTTATTATTGCATCGGAAATCATCAACACATCATCATAAGTGGGAGGGGAAACTCCCAGAAGTTAGAGTCTGCCCGCTATCTATATATATATATATTATATATATATATATATATTATATATATATATTGTAATTCAATTGTACATAAAATTAATACAATTTAGTGTTGCCAACAAGCCTTGGCATGCACACCTTTATTTTACAAAATTGTGTCTACAAATTATTTAAGTCGTGCCACCATGCATGCTTACCCAAATCGTAGAACTCTCTCGGTACTATCATACCCATCATTCACCATTTTTGGTTTACCTGCACCTTCGTCACGCCTTGTCGCAACCTGCCCGCACCACACACCTTTCGGCATTTCGTCGCGCCTTTGTTCATGCCTGAATGGTTCTCAGACCGCCTGTATAACTTTCAACGCCCTGCGCTTATTGTTGACTCAAATTTTGTTGCTCGACAGCGTGGGCATTATCTGCCCGCAGGTTCTCTTTGGCGGCCTTGGTTCGTAGCCTTCCTGCGCCCAAACAAATCCTACACCCACTCGACGTTCAACTCGACCGTTGTAATACGTTGCGGCAGTCTGCCTTCCTACAACACCATTGTGTACTGCGAAAGGCTGTAACGTGTCTCGGCCCAGTCCAAAGAAACCCTAAACTTTTTCCTTGCTAACTTCGGTCCTGCACCCTCGCACTTCCGTGTGTAGCTTTGGCTTTCTTGCCCTATTTTCTCACTGATGGTTGGAATGACCATCATTCATTCCAATATATATGCGTGCTACCATGTGGTAACACTGAGGGTCGCCGTCTTTCATGGTCAACCAATCCTCCATGTACAAGTCGACCTGCTCATATATGTATGTCGTCCCAACTTGTATAATTATATATTTCTACCTCATCACATGTGTATCGCTGCCATTTGGGTTAGCCTAGCCACCCGCTCACCCAATATCCATAATTCGGTTCCACACACTCCATTGCTCTCCCATGGGTGCCTTGCCCGGGAGTGCACCTGCCCAAACGCCCAACTTGGGTCACCCGATGCGCCCGCCCATCATACGCTCCCATCACACATCCAAAAGTCCACCTTTGAGTCACCTTTAAATGAATGCGGGAACTCGTCAACTCGAGGCCCTAACATCCTCCACCACTTTGAAAATGTCGTCGTCCTTGACAACACCATCTCAACAACCTACATTGCTAAGACATATCTATATATGTGGGCACCCAGATAGCTCCACCCATGACCTGCTCCATGCTCCAATCCCATCAAACTCTGCAAGAAAATCATGTGTTGGATCCCACTATGATAGTGATTAGTTGGGTAGCTAATCCAACTGTAACATCGCCTCCACAAGAACACATGCTCCTCACATCATCATGACTATCTTCACATCCTGCTGTCAATCGTGTCCATCTCACCCCATGTTCCTGTTCATAAAATATAGAGGACTCACTGCCATGAGTAGAAGACAATGAGCCCCATCCCCATGTCAGTCTAAGAAGAGGTAGGGGATGGGAAAGTCGATGGATCTCCATCCTCCTTCTCTAAAAACTTAGTCCATCTATCTAGATTTTCCTCCTCCAATCTCTGCATGTATGCTTCCCGACTCTCCTCCTGAGTCTCTGGTCTAACATTCCCATTTCCCTCCACTGCCTCTAGCCTGCCTGTCAAATCCAGGATACTATCAGACAATGCTCTAATAACCTGTGGTTGCTCCATGAGTTTTTCCTCTGCAGTAGACAACCTCCCATAGAGTTATTTGTCCCGCTTGATGTCATCCACATTCATCGCTATCAATTTACATCCAGCTATCATAGTTTCCACCGTTGGTACCCCCAAAGGTTCATCATCCTGTCCGTCGTAAATGTACAACTTCTTCATATGTGGCACCATCATAGCCTCATGTTGTTTAAAAAATTCCATACCCAATAGTACCTCACACTCATCCATATGCACAATCATGAATTTTATCTTTCCAGACCACCTATCAATGTTCACATCCACATTTTATGCCTATCGATGAATTTTATCTAGTGGAGATTTCACCGCTTTAAGATTAACTTGTATTGGTGATCCAATTCAACTTTGCTTGTAGCCTCCTCCCTGATGAAGTTATGAGTTGCACCATTGTCCACCATAGTGAGTAAAGTTCCTTTCCCAACCTTCATGCTAACATACTCCAATTTGTTCCTCTCATGATCTCTCCTTAGGAAAGCCTCTGTGGCCACTACAGCTCCCAAAATCTGCATCACTCCAACTTTTGGTTCTTCTTTCTTCTTCTTCCCATCGGATTGTGCTGCTACAACCACCATTAGTCTAGAAGGAAAATTATTCACCGTGCGGCTCCCTCTGCACAACCAACATTGCAGAGGCTTCTTCGTCTTCGACTTTTCACTTGTTCTCGAATGCTCCTCCTTTGTATATTTCTCCTTTAGTTTATCAGACTTCTTCTTTCTCTCTTCGTCCCCTTTATCATAATGTTCTACCAGTTGATCAACTACAACAAATGCTTCTTCTAGAGTTTTGATCTTTTGTCGCTTCACCTCATTGTGTGCCCAAGGTTTTCAATCCTATAATGAAGTTGAACACATTTTCTTTCTCCACGATTTCAGGTAGTTCCACGATCGCACTCGAGAATTCTCGTTAATATGCTTGTAGACTCCTTGTTTTCTTAATTTATTTAGTCTTCGTCCTAACATCCAAAGTCTCATCTTGTGGGCTAAAATGAGTCTAGAAAGCCTTCTTCATATTATCCCAAGTATAGATGTCATCAACATCAATGTTGGCAAAATGATCCAACTTTCTTCTCCACCACATCTTAGCATCCTTAGTAAGGAATTGAGCAGCTACTTTGGCCTTGGCCTCATTATCATGAATCCCCAAGCGCTCCAAGTATTGCTCCATATCCCATAAGAAATTTCCAAGTGCTTTGGTACTCCTTATCCCATCATAAGAATCAAGTTCCTTGACTTTCACATGAGAAATCCCTCTAATCGGTCCCTGCCCAACTTTTTTCTTCAAAACAACTATTTCGTTTTGAGCATCATCAAGAGATTTCTGCCAATTCAAGATTTCACCCAAACCTTGATCCCTTGCAACCCCAATTTCCTTGAATTCTTTCTCTACTTGTATAAACTGCCATTCGATATAATCGTATCGGCCCTTGAGGTTATCATATGCCTCTTCCAATGTCGTGAACTTATCTCGAAGTTCGACATTGTTGGCTTCTAATGAAGTCATGTTCGAAGAAAATTCCTCCATTATCTCCAATAACCTGTCCATAAAAATTGTTACGACATCCCTATTAGATTCACCTGTTACCTGAGGTTCTTCTATGTTGTTTTCCATCAATTTTGCTTTTGATCTTGTCAAGACCATACACTAATTCGTTCAACTTCGACCCTGCAACTTGTCCCTGTCAAACTTCTTCAACTTCAATCAAAGCCCTGCAGAAAGTGGGCTCTGATACCAACTATCACTAATTGGAAGATGTATCTTTGCTTCAAATCTTCAATCAAGCTCGACTCGCCCTGAATTAGCCTCTGATACCAACTATCACGCCTCTATCCTGGTGGTAGTCTTTCAACCACACATAGGCGGGTGCGGCACCACCATACTTTTTCTTTTCACTAATACTTAAGTGTACGAGCTATGCCTAACCAAAAACTTAACCAATTATTACTTCAAGTGTTATTATCACAGCAGAAATAAACTCTTCAATTAACCATTCATCAATATAAATGCATAGCGGAAATCATCAACACATCATCATAAGTGGGAGGGGAAAATCTTAGAAGTTAGAGCATGCTTGATATATATATATATATAATATTATATCGTAATTCAACTATACATAAAAGTATACAATTTGATTTTTCTAACAAGCCTTGGCCTATACACCTTTATTTTACAAAACTGTGCTTGCAAATTCTCTAAGTTGTGCTACCGTGCATGCTTACCCAAATCGCAGAACTCCCTCGACACTATCATACCCACCGTTCACCATTTTTGGTTCACCCGCACCTTCATCACTCCTTTCTACAACCTACTTGCACCAGACACCTCTCAACATTCTATCGCACCTTCGTTTAGGCCTGAATACTTCTCGGCCCGCCTGTTATAAATTTCGGCACCTTGCGCCTGTCATTCACCCGAACGCTGCTACTCAATAGCATGGGCTTTGTTTTCCCGCAGGTCCTCCTTAACGACATCGGGTCACAACTTGTCCGCGCCGAAACAACTCCGACACCCACTCAGTGTTCGACCCGACCACTGTAATACATTGCGGCAGTCTACCTGCCCGCAACACAGTTGTGCAGTGTGGCTGCCTGTAACGTGTCTCAACCCGATCCAAAGAAACCCTGAATGTCTACCTCACTAACTTTGGTCCTGCACCCTCGCACTTTCACATGTAGCTTTTACTTGCTTGCCCTCTTTTCTCACTAATGGTTGGAATGACCATCATTCACTCCAATATATATGTGTGCTACCATGTCGCAACACCAAGGGTCATGACCTTTCATGGTCGATCCATCCTCCATGTACACGTCGGCTTGCCCATATATATATGTTGGCCCAACTTGTATAATTATATATCATTACCCTATTGCATGTATATCGCTGCCACTCAGGTCGGCGTAGCCACCCACTCGTCTGATCTGCATACTTCGATTCCGCACACTCCATCACTCGCCCATGTGCACCTTGCTCGGGCATGCGCCCGCCCGAATGCCCAACTCGAGTCACCCAGCGCGCCTACCCGTCACACGCTCCCATCGCACATATGAAATTCCACCTCCAAGTCGCCTTTAACCGAATGCGGGCGCTCGTCAACTCGAGGCCTTGATACATATGACATCATGTAATTGGCACTAGTAAACTACTAATGATTTAAAAATATTGCATAGAGTTATGAATTTGAAATGTTTCATTTAAGAATCAAAACTTAGGATGTCCATGTCCAATACTTTCCAAGAAATACTCAAACTCACAATATTCACCACTAAGCTATAACTCATTTGCACTATTTAAGGAATAGATCTAAGGGTATGAGGTTTATTGGTGGTTGTGGATTTTTCTTGACCTCGTCTTTAAATGATTAACTTGTTTGGGAGGCCAGGGTTTCTATAAAACCTCAAATAATATACATTCAAACATATAAAATAAAATCTCAAAGAATTTTGGTTAAAATTTATAAAACCCTTCAAAAAATCAAAATTAAATAAATCTTTAAGTTACATTATATTACTCAATGGTTTTTTAATGCGAAAGAGAAATGGTGGCGCCTTCTTATAACACGTTAATAATCAATTTATTTAATAAGTTCACATTCTTATATTAACATTACATTATCATATAAATTTGAATTGATGTTAATATTATCACTAGCATAGATCCATATTAAATATGGATTTAACATGAGACGAGAGGGATCAAATTTCTTCACGTGCAAACTTCTTTAAACTGTTAAATACAATGTGTAATTTTTTATTGTTTAAATTGTATTTTTGAATGCTATATAGAGTATATAGAGGACCAAATAAACATTTTAACCATAAAAACTTATTTTTCCAAGGATATATACATAATTGTTTTTAAATGATATATAATTTATACACAATTGACATTAAAATATTTCACATAACATGTACGAAGAGACATTTTATCATTATAAATTAGTTAACACAAATCTTAAATAGTTTATTTAAAACTCCTATTGAAATATTTTCGAAAAGTATAAGATTTAAATATCTTTTTACTTCTAATTACTTTACAACATATTCATTTAGTTTTCTTAGCATACATTATTTTTCTATTTAGAATATGTGTCAATTGAAAAGATAGACAGACAAATTTACACATCCCCTTCACAATGGGTTGTAGAATGAACCTCTCGACTCAATAACATATCGAAAATTCAAATTGGTTGTAGAATGAACCTCTAGGCTCAATAACATATCAAAGATTCAAATTATTACACATTCAAACATCAAATTCTTGAATATTTCATATTAAAAGAAAACACACAAAATTCAAATCATTAATATGACCTTTATCATAACACATTCAAAAGTAAGTTGTTTGATAAGTTCATATTATTAATGCTAACTTAAATAACAATTAATAAGTTTATATTATTTATGTTAATTGAAGTAACAACATAATGTGACATATGTCCTTTTCAGTCCTTTTCAGTTACTGAGAAAATTATCAAAGCCTTATTCCACGTGACATGACATGTTTTCAATAAAGAGAAAATCATATGCATAAAAAGCCCTTAGTCATCATTCTCATGCTTCCAAGTCCATCTTTTCAATAAAGAGAAAAACATATGCATAAGAAATCCTTAGTCATCATTCTCATGCTTCCAAGTTGCAAAGTTCCTTTCCAACCTTACTTTCACACTACATGTTGACTCTTAATTACAATAAGGACTTCCCGTTGGATTTATTTGTTCGAAAGCAAGTACAAAAAGCCGTTGGATTTATTTGTTAGAAAGCAAGTACAAAAAGTGTAATTATATTTGAGTATTATTTCCAAATATGTTAGTAAGCTAATTTTTAATTTTATATAATATAATATATAAATATAATATATAATTTTTTATTATATTTGGATAAAATTATTAATTTAGTAAAATACAATATAAAAAAAATAATTAAATCACTTAATTTTTTTAATCAATTGAATTATTTATCTAAATATATAATTAATAGAAAGTTATTAAATTATAGATCTAAATTGGTTAAAATTAAATTTTATTGTGATTAGTGATTAAATTTCTCTATTTAATTTATTTATAAAAAAATTTCAAATTATAATAATAATTTTTCTATTTAATATTATCAAAATATTTAAATTAAATAAATTTCTAAAACTCGTAAATCATCTCATTAAAATTTATAATAAAAACTATAAAATACATCTAATTATATATATCTAAAACAGGAAATTTTTATTTAATTATTTTAAAATAAATTTAATTTATTTAATAAATTCGAAAATTAATTAATATACTATTTTAATTTCATACTTTAATAAAAAACAAAACCTCAAAAATAAGAACGGTTAATTATATTTGCAACCATTGATATTGTTGTCAGACCTAAGACTAACCGAATAAATAAAACTGAGTAACAGAATAAATAAAAATCAGTTGAAAAGAAAATTGTTCTTTATTTGTTCGTATCCGAAAATTCTAACCACCGTTTTTAGGTTGTAATTATTATTTATGTACTTAAAATATATGTTGTGATCTTTTAATTATAATTATATTGGAATTTAATTAATATTAAATTATATATCTTTTATCTTATTTTCTATATATTAATTAAATAAGGGTTTTAATTAATTTCAAAATTTTTTTTGATGATAATATAATTATAATTTTTGGAGTATGTTTATAAAATTTTATTATATAAAATTCAATATTTATTTTAAAAATTATTTGAATATATTTTTATTGATTTGATTTTTTAATTAAGTATTAATATATTGAATAAAAGTAAACATAGAATTAAAACTAAAAATTCAATTATAAAATATAGTCATCATCTCTAAGACATAGAATAACTTATTTTAGTATTATTTTAACTTAAATGTATTTGAACATGATGGTTTTCTCTAGAGTTAAGTATATTTAACTTACTATTTTATTTACAAAAATTTATTAAATATTTTGTTTCCTGGCAATGCCTCTAGATGGGCCAACCCCCAGTGGACCCAATTATAGGGGCCTAACTTTGATGGACCCAAGGAGAATTGAACCCTCAACTAGAAAATTAAAATCAATTATAAAACATAGCCATCATCTCTAAGACATAGAATAACTTATTTTAGTACTACTTTAACTTAAATACTTTGATGGACCCAAGGAGAATTGAACCCTCAACTAGAAAATCAAAATCAATTATAAAACATAGCCATCATCTCTAAGACATAGAATAACTTATTTTAGTACTACTTTAACTTAAATGTACTTGAACATGACGGTTTTCTCTAGAGTTAACCCTCGCTTCATACGTTCAATGACTTGGCAGGGAGAGCTTCAACCAACTAGGCTACTCATTAGAGTTACCTTATCAAATATTATTTCTTAATATACTACCTTATTTACAAAATCTTAGCAAATATTATTTCTTATTACTAGATCATAAATACTCTTGTTATATTTAATTTCTTTTATAAATAGTAAATGCAACTCAATTAACATAGTATAACAGTTCACTTCACTGAAAAGTCAAAATATTATGTTTTGCTTAATCATCAATGTTAACATGAATTAGCAAAATGAATGAACAAACAATATAAGAGAAGCCACTTCATGGATATTGCAAATTTACAATGATAGATTTTTATTTTACAATTTTTTAACAATGATGGCAATTTTGGAGAGTCAACGTCAAATATAATTCATACATTAAAGTTGAAGTTGCACCCAACTTGAGCCAAACTAACTGATGCTCATGGTTGATTTGTGCCTGCAAGGTTTTGAACTAGTGACCTTTTCACCAGGGAGTCTCTTAATAAAATACCTTGTCACTAACTAACCTACACCATGTTGGCTTCTTAAAGAAGGACATGGAGGTGGACTTTAATCCACTTATGAGTGTATGGGTCATCAAACCATTTTTAATATAGACTCGGTGGGTGCAACCACATGTTTGCTCCTCATTTGCCACCATTAGATCCAACCCCTTTACACTATTCATGTCATCTAGTAGATTTTATCCTAACCCTCACCCAAATTATCTCAATAAATTACAAATTCACAATAATGTAAAAAACACAAAAATTATCATGTTATGTAATTTTTATATGCATAATAGCATAGTATGTCAACATCAACTTTAAATAAATTCTATCTACTTGGAAATATAATACAACAAAAATGATTAATAATTTTGAAAACAAAAAGATAAATGTTTTAATTTATCATTATTAAGACCGATCCATTCATGAATTCCATAAAACAAATTTCTCAAAATAACGAATGTCTCCATCAATTCATTAACAAAGTGAAAAGAGATTACTTAAAATAATGCCTCTCAGATGTAGATGTGTATGCATAGAATGCTCAACAATTTTTAGAATTGAATGATAACCTTCCCACTTTGCAACTTGAGTTTTCTAAAACATATTCCTTTAAATAGTAGATATCATTATCCATTCATTAATTCATTGACAAAGGGTAAAGATACTACTTAAAATAAAGCCTCTTCTTAGATGGAGATGTGTATGGGCACAATGTTCACCAAATTTTAGATATTGAATGATGACCTTCCTACTATGGAAGTTTGTTTTTTTTTTTTTAAGTAGAGGGTCAAGGGGATGCTTATTATCAAAAATAATTTAAGTGTTTTGAAAAGTAAAAAAAAAGAAGATATCAACGTCTAATTAAGATTTGGATTTTTATTTGGAGAAAGATATTTTGAATTCAATATAAAATGAGAAAATATTTCCTTTTCTAAATATTGATATTTTTTTCTTAATTGAAATGAATATTGTATTATGTTAATGTTTAACAAATTTAAATGGACAAAGATATTCTGATTTCAACGTATCTTTTTAGTAAAAATATAAAATAGAAAAGATCCATTTTTAAATATTGATATGTTTTTGTTTATTGAAATGAATACTTTATTATATTAGTGTTTAACAAATTTAAATAAAAGTAGAACGAAAATTGAAGAGTAGAGGGTCAAGGGAATGAAAGAAGCACAAAGAGTAAAAGAGATGTGGATAACCATTTCAATACAATCAACGTGGAATTGAGATTTGGAGTCTATTTGGAGAAAGATATTTTGAATTCAACAAACCTTTTTAATAAAAATATAAAATGATAATAATTATAAAAGAAATGATTTCCATTTTTAAATATTGATATTTTTTTGTTGGTTGAAATGCATATTGCATTATGTTAATGTTTAGCAAATTTAAATAATTATGGGATGGAAGGTGTGGAGTTTTTCAGTTTTTGAAGGAAAAATTGAATTAGAATAATCATGAAGTCTAGACACATGCTCTAATAATCATGTTGAAATATATGCTCTTCTTCAAGGTATTACTTTGACAAAATCCGTAACAATCATATCTCTTATTCTAATAGGTGATTCCAATAATACAATCTGTCATCTTGCTCTAGGAAGCTATGATGATGAGGTTAGGGCTCATTTGTTATGACCCCAAGGGGAGCCTATATTGGGTTAAAAGTGTATGGTATGAACCAAGAGAGGGCATATATAGGGGTAAATGTACATGTAATATGTAAATGTATATATAATAGGGCCATCTTAATAATAAAGGGGCCACATGTGCAATGTGTGGAAAGATACATATAAAATTCATGTATTCATTATGGAGGACAAGTGATTTGGATATATGAATGTATTTGGGTATTTGGAGGATCACATCCTATTATTATCTATATTGGAGTTGTTTTCCATGCTCACATTTTTGTGCATGGTGCATACCTATTATTTATATGTATTCAAATAATAACATTTGGTATCAAAGCATATGAACTTAAGGTTTTACTCCTTCAACCTGGTTAGTTTGGAATTTCTGTTATAATTTTTACCTGAGGGTTTCAAAATGGTGAAACTTGGATAATATTGAATAGAAATCTCAAGGAACATCTATTTCAAATTTCAGATTTTGATTCTCTATACTTTTAGGGATATTCTCTAAGGAAGTTAGGGTTCTTGAATGTTTCTCAAATTATATTCAAACAAGTCAGATTGGAATTTTCACTATAAATCTTTTTCTGGGTAGTTTTAGATGGTGAAAATGGAGAATACTAAAGATAATTCTCGGGGAAATTTTGATTCAAATTTCATATATATTTTTTTCAATAGACTTTTGCAGATATACTCTAAGCAATTCAGGATTCATTGAATGCTCCTAAATTTAGTTTTAAACATGTCAGTTGGAATTTTTGATATAACATTTTTTTTAATGGGGGATTTTTTAGATGGTGAAACTTAGATAATATTTCTTGGTGATATCTTGGGGAACATATGGTTCACATTTCATAGTTTGGTTCGCCATAATTTTGGAAATATACTCTATGGAAGCTAGGATCTATGAAGGACCATGAAATTAGTTTCAAACATGTTAGCTTGGCATTTTTTCTATAGCTTCTTTTTTTATACTTTCATACTATGAAATATTCAAGGATATTAGGAGACCTACACAAGTATCTTATAAAAGAATTTCATAATTATATTTGAAAAATTGGACACATGGCACACTATACAAGTGTGATTGTAGGAAGAGGCCAAAAATAAACAAATTTTGGGAAAGTCACTACAAATTTCTCTTGGCATATCAAATTTTGATTAGATTTGCGAAATTGTAGAAAAGAAATATAATAGTACTAGAAACAAAAATTTCATACTTATAACGGTTGAAATCGTATAGATACGTGAAAATTAAGGTCAACTAGAAGGACAAACTCCATAATAGTGTTTTAAAAGGTATGCTAACTTAAAACTACCATCACTTTTGATTGGGATGTCTGATTGAGGTGATTCAAAATCCATTGGAATGAACAAACATAGAAGAATATATTTGATAATATTGAGAACTATTTTAAATCATTATTGTTAATATATTGAAGTTTTTATATAAGAGTTTGGGTTAGATGTCAATTAAGAAGTAATTGAAATACCTAAATTTAGTGGAGATGAAGATAAAGATGCAATCCCCCGGCTGCGGGTGTTTAATGTGCTATTAAATGCGGGGGCGGCGTCATTACTGGGAAAGTGGCCGCCCATATCCGCCAGATGGCCCGAAGAATCGAGAACTAGTCGCCTCGGTCCGGCCAGAAGTAATGAAGCCATTAATGCGAGAGGGAGAACAACTGTTCGCAGGGTTATAACCGTCGACCGCCTCGGCTCGCAAGTGCAAGGTGAGAAGTTGGAGTGTGCTGGAATGGTTAGCGTATCGAATGTCTCTTGGGATGTTAAGTCTGTGTGTTGTGTGATCTGGTCTTGGATGAATGCACTGTGGGTGCGTGTGCCAAGATTCAGACCTTGGCCCTCTGCACAGAAGGCCTTGGTCTTTACTTTGGAATGCCAGGGCATTCTTGTCTATCTGCTCCGGTTTGGTGCTCTGAGCGATACTCAGCTCCAGTTTCGTGGGGTCCCTGAGTGCAATGTGCCTTTCGGTGCTCTGGATGCTACGCGGGTTCAGTATATCTGCGCCCCTGTGAGCAATTCGCCCTTTCGGCGCTCTGGTGAAACTCGGCTTCAGCTCATTCGGCTCTCTGGGAGCAATTTTCCCCTTGATGCTTCGGAAAAATCTCGGCTCCAGCTCCGGGTGGTAAGTCTTGGTCCTCGCACTCGTGTTCCTTTACCGGTTTATCATCTTCTGTATAAGATTCTGCACTGGTTCAAGGCTCTCTGTGGCGAAGAGCAAACGCGGTCTCTGGGCAGCATTGGGTATATTTTTGTTTCAGGATGCCGCGTGAGAGGCTACGCCTCATCAGCAGGCGGGGAGGTTCACGGGGCGGTGCAAGAGGTCGGGCTTCATCGCCATGATCCTCAGCCTCATTCGACTCCCCCTCAGAACAAATTAGTTCCCTTGGAGCTAGACGAGGACGTGGCAGAGGAAGAGGGCGGGGAAGGGCAGCGGCGTGTCCATTTGGCTCTCACACATCCACCCGCTTCCGGTTTCCATGCGCCCTGGACAATGCCATTTACTATGCTTCAGTTCGGATTGAAAAATGTGATCATGCAGACAGGCTAGAGGTCCCAACAGAGCCACGACCACCCTCGCCTGTTCAGTGTCCGCGACTGCATCTTGCGGAAGCCTCGGGTTCGGTGGCGGGAACAAGGGCCAGAACAAGCGAGCCTGCAAAGAACGATGAACCATACACAGACTCGAGTGCATCCGATCCATATGCCTGTCCAGTGGTGGAGGAGCAACCATCTACCTCTGTGGATGCTTAAGCCCGTTGCTTGGTTGTTCTGGTTGTTTTGGAGATCGCTCTTTCAATCTCAGGTTGTCGGCAAGGTGGTCACAGTGCGTAATGTGGGTCAGTCAGTGTTGTTTTTTGGGTCGATTTACGTCGTAGTTTGTGTGTCTGTTATGTCGGTTATTATGTATGTGGGTTCTTCAATGTTTTAAGTTCCTCCCTCGCATCGGCAGGGAATGGGAGTTTATCGCTTGGGTCCAGTTTTATTTGGGTTCTGGCTTGGGGTCAGTGGACAGTCTCATAGTCCTTCAGTCTCTCAGGCTCGATTTCAGTCACAATATGCAACACTGTTCAGCTGTATCCAGCTCCTCTTGGCGGATGTAAAACTTTTTGTACTCTTTTTTGTATCATATTAGAAGTAGCATGAATTACAAAAAAAAAGAAGATAAAGATGCAATCAATCCCATAGAATGGTTGAGGACGGTAAAGGAATCTATTAATTATCATTTATTGGAAAGCCATTATTTTATTGGTGAGTCTCATGATTGATGGTGGATTTTTGACATGGATATACGTGGAACATTAGATGGGAAGCATTTGAAAAACTAATTTCGAACAAATGGATAAAGGATACAAAACTACAAGTATTGTATAAAATTTCAGATGAATTAAAAGAATCTAAAGAAGAGATCAAGATGAAAGGTGATGAGATATCTAAGATAAAAAAACGTTAATGAAGCACTCATTGTGGAGATTGAACAATTAAAATAGGGAATGAGTAGCAAGGGGAATTAGAAAAAAGATGACTCAAGGGAAGAATTAGCAAAAAAAGATGAAAAAATATATAGATTATGAAGCCATAAAAGACAACTACTAGATGATGTTAATATATTGAAGGAAGAAAAGAAGCATGATAAAAATCAAGAGGAGACAAGGATCATAGATGAAGAGACTACCAACATACTTGAAGAGGAAATTTGTAAGAATATTGAAGAATCCCTATACATGGGCGTGGTAAAATCATAGATGCAAACTATAATTGAAGAAGGATGTCAGAATTTGATAGATGAGGTTACATTGCAAATTCAAAAAGAGATAGAAGACAAGATTCAAGAAGATATCTAGAAGATGCTTGAAGAAGTTAAACTCCATCTAGAGGATGTCCATGCAAACTATGATGGTATTATCTCCAAGGCTAGAGAAATCGAAGACCAACCAAAGAGGATAAGGAATACCATTATCTTTGAAAACAAGATAGACAAAAAAAAATATGTAGAGTGAAGGAAATTCATCAAATGTGAAACCATATCAACATCCTCATTACCCTGAAATATGTCAAGGAAGACAAGATATCAATATCAAAATTATCAAGGACAACCGGAAGATCCACACCAATCTTATCAAGGAAGAATATGGAGTACTCATCAATATTCATGGAACAAGGCATCACCAAATCACTATTCAAAAGGATGTTATCAAATACTAACAACTACTAAAAAGTGAAGAAGTCACAACAACAAGACATGGAATCAAAGGAAAGAAAACTACGCAACAACCAACCATCAAGGATTAAGTTTGGATAGATGGATTATCACCAGTGGCAAGAATAATGTTGGAATATAAGGAAATCATATTATTTGGTTTCATCAGATGTAACTTAGTCAACCAGAAATCTTTGAGGACAAAGATTTTTAAATGAGCATACTATGTTATGACCCCAATAGGGTCCCTATAGTAGCTTAAATGTATATGGTTATGACCCAAGGGGGAGAATATATGGGGTTATATGTACATGTAATATGTAAATGTATATGTAATAGGTTCATCCTAATAATGAAGGGACCACATGTTCAGTGCGTGGATAGACATATACAAAGATCATGTATTCATTATGGAGGAGATGTGATTTGGATTTATGAATGTATTTTGGTATTCAAAGGATCTTATCCTATTATTATTTGTATTGGATTTGTTCTCCACACTCAGATTGTTGTACATGGTGTGTAATTTTGTTTTTTATGTAATTGTATGATAATATATTTTGATTTTGTGCTCGTTGGAAGAATGCCCGAAGGCCTTGGTCATGATTTTCAACAATCTTGTCTCTATTTCAAACACTTTAAAGTTTGATGACGTTGTTGTTTTTATCCTTAACGAAGAAATGCAATGAAAAAGCATAGGTGAGACATTCAATAATGCTTTTATTGCAGAGAATAGGGGAAGAAAAAGGGAGAGAGGAAAGAGCCTAGAAATTCATGGAAAGTCTAAGGGTAGATGTAGATCCAAAGGGATGCTAAAATTTTGGCATTAGGGGAAGAAAGGACACATGAAGAAATATTGTTGGTATTTAAAATAAAATAATAAAAAAGGAGATGGACAATACGTGAATAACAGGGAATAAAATGTAGCAGATGATGTGTTACAATACTTTTTAATCCTTTCAATAGATAACATTGATGAGTCTTGGGTGATAGGCTCGTGGACTTCAGTTCATGCCACACCCCATAGGAATTATTTTCAAGATTATGTTCAGGATGATTTTGGATAGGTTTATTTGGGTGATAATGAACCATCTAAAATTATTGGAAAGGGTAAGGTATGGGTAAAACTAAAAAATGGAAACTAATGGTTGTTGAAAGAGGCAATGCACATTCATAATTTAATAATAAATATAATTTCAATAGAGAAATTGGGAAGTGGTGGTACAGTTACATTGATAGGAACATTATGGAAGGTCACTAGAGAATCTTTGATAATAGAAAAAAAAAGAGAAGGTAGGTACATTGTATTTATGTACTGGTAATGTTTACCTTTCTATTGCATTAGATTCTACATGAGTGGATACATCATTGTGGCGTAATAGGATTGGACACATTAGTGATAAAGGGATGCAGATTCTCCACTCAAGAAAATTATTGCTAGATTTGAAGAAGGTTGATTTGCACCTCCGTAAGAATTATAGAAATTAGGAAAGAGTTATATTTCTTAGAGTTAGGGAGAAAAAGAAGAGTGAAAAGTTAGAGCTTGTGTATACATATGTATAGGGACAAGCTCAAGTATCATCTCTTGGTGGCTCTTATTATTATGTTACTTTTATTGATGATGCAACTAGGAAAGCTTGGTTTTACTACATTAGAAATAAAATCTGATTTCTTTGATACTTTTAAGAAATTGAAAGAATTAGATAAGAAATAAGTTGAGGTGTCTTAGATCAGAGAATGGAGGTGAATATTGTAGCAAGGAGCTTGAAAGTTATTGTTCATATCATGGTATTCATAGAGAGAAGATAGTTCCAAGAACAACACAAGAAAATTGTGTGTAAGAAAGGATGAACAATACAATCATGGAGCATGCAATAAATATGAGATTATATGTAGGATTTCCCTTACATTTTTGGGAAAATGTTATCAATACTATTGTTTACCTAATGGGTGAAAGCATGGATTTGGGTTATACTTTTTGGCAAGAGAGGGAAAGTTTGGGCGGAAAAAACAATGGCTCGATCGAGCCTTTTTTAAGCACTTGATAGAGTTGTTTGAGGGCTTAAATAATGTAACTTGAGGTTAGCCAGGAATAGGCTCAACCGATCCATTTTTTAGAAATTTTCCGCTAGTACAACCTAGGCAGGGAATTAAAAAAAGTGGCTCAATCGAGCCTTAAAGCTAGATCTAGCCTTAAAGCTAGATCTAGCCTTCAAGCTAGATCTAACGATAGGCTAGATCTAGCCTTAAATCTATATCCAACCTTAAAGTTATATCCATCCTTAAAGCTAGATCGAGTTATAGGTTAGATCAAGTCTTTATTTAACCACGGTAAGGTCTCAATCGAGGGTTTCTTAAACCCTCGATCAAGCCATTTGAATTTTGAGATCAAGCACTCAATTGAGTATTTTAAGCGCTCGATCAAGCCTCTTAAGTCCTAAAATCCATAATTTCAACACCCCTTTTGCAAAATTTCCAACATCACCATTTTTGAACCCTAGCGGACTTATGAAAGGAATCCTCTATTCAAAATTCCCTAGATTCATGAAGGAATCCTCTATTCAATGGCATATGACTTTGAAATTTTCGAATTCATATGATATTTTTCATATAATTTCTTTTAAGCATAATGCTTAAATTGTTTTTGAACTATTTTAGAGGTTGAATAAAAACTCAATATCATAAAAGATACACAATGAAATTTTTTCAAAAAATACCACTATCTTTGTTTATGAGTCCTCTTCAAAAGGTATTTTTGGTTTTTCAATTTATTTAAATAGTTGAAAAAAACCTTACGTGAACACGTGTCTGCAAAATGCAATTGAAACATTACTTCACCAACTTCAAAAAATAATAAAAAAATATATAAAAATAATATTATGATCATGCCATATTATATATATATCTATATATATATATATATTATATATAGATATATAATATATATAGATATATATATATATATATGAGCATGATCTATACAAGAGATCTAATTTCATATTAAAAAAAATAAGCAAAAATATATATTTTTATATTTTTGAAGTTGGTAAGTAATTTATTGCATTTGTAGACACATAATATGTAGTATATAGTATATATATATATATATATATATATATATATATATATACTACACATTTTAGAATAATTTATGCTACGTGAACACACACATACCTCTTAAAATGTGTGAAAATTTGCAAGGACAAACATTTCATGTAATGGAAAATTGACATATTATACGACACTAAATATTTTTGCAAAAAATATCATTTGGAAAACAACATAATTCTCCACAATTTGTATTTTTACTCTAAATCAAAATTCACAGTGCTTTTATGAATTTTGAGGGCTTTAATTCGATAAAAGAGGAAAAAAATCAAATTTCATCGCCACATTTGGCCCAAAAGTGTAACCCATATTCATGCTTTAAATAGAGAGCCTTCAAGTTCTTTGGATGGTTGCATTCCAGAGGAGGTATTGATGGGTAAAAATGTAAAATACTCATTTTTGAAGACTTTTGGTGGTAAAGCATTTCTCCATATTGATATAGACAATAGAACAAAGCTTGAGGAAAACTCCAAGAAGTGTAATATTATTGGATATGAATTTAATAATTTGGTTATAGCTTATGTGATTATGCAAATCATAAAATAATTAGAAGTAAATATGCGATATTCAACAAGAAGGTCATGTATAAAGATAAATTATAGAGAAAGAAACAAGAAAATGGAAACATATAATACACAGTGGTTCATGAAATCACGGAAATAGGAATTCCAAATGTGCCAAAAATTTCAAATGTTCAACAACAACAACAATAAAAAGTATTCAAACTCCTGCAAGTGTTATTAGAAGATCAACCAACTTAAGTAGACCCCTTGAACAATAGTCTCCTTCATTGTAGTATGTATTATTGATCGATCATGGTGAACCAAAAAGATATGAAGAAACAATGCAAGCAAAAATTAGAAAGAAATGGGAACAAGGCATGAAATAAGAGATGGACTCTTTGGTATGTAACCAAACTTGGGACTTGGTCCAATTTCTTGCAAGTAAAATATCATGCAGAATAAATGTGTTTACAGGTTGAAGGAAGAAAATGGAGTTGAAAAGGAGGTACAATACCAAACTTGTTGTAAAGGGGTTTGCATAGAAGGCTATATATTTTGATGAAATGTTTTCTCCTATTGTCAAAATGACTTCAATTGGAACTATTTTAAATTTAGCGGCAGTAGAATATTTTCATCTTGAGGAGTTACATGTAAATGCAATGTTTCTTCATGGAGAATTGGAGGAAGATAATTTTACACAACAACCGTAGGGATATGAGGTCAAAGGGAAGGGAAAAGTAGTATGTAGACTGAAGAGGAGCTTATATGGTTTAAAGCAAGCTCCAAGGAAGTGATATTTGTTGTTTGGTAGGTTTATGACAAAACAAGGTTATTATAGATGTCAATATGACCACTTTTTTTTATTGTAAGAGACTGTATAATGGAAGTTATTATATCTTGTTATTGTCTGTAGGTGACATGCTTGTTGAATGGTCTAACATGAACGATATAAATATGCTCAAAAGAAAATTAGCTAATTCATTTGTTATGAAGGATTTGGGTGTTGTAAAGAAAATCCTTGGTATGAGATAAACAAGAGATAGGAAAAATCATAAATTAACATTCTCTGAGAGTGAGTACATAGAAAAGGTGTTTGAAAGATTTAAAATGAAAAATTAAAAACTAGTTAGTACATCTTTGGCTAGTCATTTCAAACTGACTAAGTGTTTTGGAGAATTTAGAATCTACGGATAAATACTAATTCCCTAGATAAGTAGTTGTATCTAGAACAACAGTTTAAAGTGTTTTATACTTTTCCTATAAACAATAGATAAGATGAGAAGATAGAAGGCCTACCTGTAGTTCTACTTTACTCTCGTATCCCTTGTATCGATTCTGCAGCTCCTCCCCATACTTAATCTTCTTGAGAAGTACCCTGTAAACACAACAAAAGACAAAACCGATCAAAGCATACGATCTATTGAATACAAGTGAAAGGAATTAGATACAATTCACACATATAAGCGTTATGAAACAACACAAACATATGGGAAAAAGATTTAAACACTTTATTAGATAGAAGAAGGAATTACAACCATTGGTGTCTAATTCAAAGCCATTCCTCCAGCTTGGATCCCATCCACATCACATCAAAAGCATGACAAACCTGTAGCATCACAGTACTTGCTTCAAAGCCAAATATCATAGCAGCGTTATCTCCTTACAATTCAAAATAGTCCAGCCCCTGATCACTTAGATGAGTGGTCAATTTATAGGAAGATGAAGGAGGTTGTATCATTAATGGTGGCATTGAATGGCCTTCCATACTTAGAATTAGTTCCATGGAGGAAGGGATGACAGGATTTAGCTCATTCCTCATCCATTTTCGAGCTCATAAGAGTTTATAAGTTAGGTAGACTTCTAGATGACTTCAAAAGATAAGAATATTCCCCAAACCTTATGTGAATTTCGCTCATTCTCGCCCAGCGCAGGTGAAAGGAAACATAAGTGCTTTGAAGAGGACCTTGGCAGTGGACTTAACTGCTCTGCAACACACCTTCATAAGGGCTTACCTGCATTGGTCCCTCTAGAGGCTATTTTTGGATGTCTTCAAGTCATGAAGTTGTCTGGGAAGGAGGCATTCAAAAGGGTGACTTGTTTAGGGCATGAAGCAACTGAAATTAGGGTTTGATGAGCCCTAAAACACTGATTTGAATGTTGGGATTTGATGTGCACAAATAGATCTGTAACAGTTGCCCCCTAAAGCATGAAGATGAAAAAACGCCAATATCAAATGAAATGCTTTACGATGTGATGAGAAGGTATCAAAGTGGAAGGTGACCTGCATCAATTACAATACATATATCATGATATTTGATTTTACATGAATTTCTTAGGGAAGGCATACCCATGCTCAACTTATAAACTTTCATTACATGTACATAAACAGTCATCTACAGATATAGACCCATGATCAGAATGACCATCAATGTAAAGCCATTGTACATATGATCTAGTACTCCTGAAATTGCAGCTCGGATGGATGAAACTAGATTTGGGGTCTTCAATCGCGTTCAATAGTTCGCCCAAGTATGAGTCTTAACCATGTGAACATGTGATTTGAAGTCGAACATGGGAAGACATCATCTGATTACCAGCCAATGATGTAAGTTGTTAACAGATGCGAGAGAAATCACCGATAATGATAATGATACTCAAGGTACTACAGTACATTCTGCATGGTGTGAATGGATGATTTGATGTTGAACACCATAGTCTTTCAGTTGAAGGCCATTGATGTGTGCCTATCGCCAAAAGCGAGAAACCTTCCATTGATGCATGCAAGCTTCAAGGTATTGAATGGGTGTTTCTAATTCAACTTCTTGGATAATATGTTGATGTCGACAAGAAGCGACTCGTCGCAGGAGTGCTTTGATGTATCCCACATCAACGACATGAAATGAGTGTACTGATTTTAGAGATGGAATTTGATTGACGACACAAGGTTCAGGAATGGCAGTCATGAAAATGAAGGCTTATGGTATTTCAAAAGATGAATTTTGACTGGATGACTTGTCTTGAACATGTCGGTGACATTAAAGTGAATTGGTAGCATTGACCCAAAATTAGAATGATGGATGGTATGATAGACCAACGGTGTGATAACCATCAAGCTAATAACCTAACCCAAATAGTCACGGTAATGGAGTGAAAGTGTCATGTTCAAGAGAGACTTGCTACCATAAAGTGGTTTTCCCCTTTTCCCATTTCCCCTAGTCATTGTTGACCAGTACCTCTTTATTTTTATGAAGCTTGAGGAGGATAACATATGCTTGTTGTATAATTTCATCCTTTGGGTGAATCCATTGCTATTTGATGTTTTAACGAGTCTAGTGAAGGTGAAACTCAGTCTTGTCTAGATGGAAAAGTTTGTCGCTATTTGTTGCTTTAACGAGTTTAATGACAAAGATAACTCGGTCCTTTTCATGTTTAGAGAGTTTGAAAAGGGAAAAAAAGAAAACTCCACAAGTTCTTTTTCGTGAATTAATCTCTCAAGTCCTAAAAAGCGTAAAATAATACAAGAGAGATATCAATTCCAATCCGTTAACGAGCTAGAAAGGACAAGTTCTCGACAATATTTTTATATTTAGAGAGTCTGAAAAGAGCTTAAAGAGGAATCCAAGGGGGTTCTTTTTTCATTTTTAACGAGCTCGAAAAAGAGATAAAAGTGGTCAAAGGTACAACTTACAATCGAGCATGTTGAATTCTATAAATCAGTTGCAAAACCTGCTCAAGGCATCACCAAATGGATTAAAAATATATGTTTCATAGGCAAAAATAGGTAAGTACTAATGTTTAATCGATTAATGAACATGAAATAAACATAAAACAAGTTTCTACCATGACATTTTACCATTTGGAATTTACCATTCAGTTTTGTGCTTTGAGCTTAGTTTTTACCTCGATCTTCACCAGCTGATTGCGAAAGATTCTGCGGACAATTTCTCAAGCCGTCCAGACCAAGTAGGATCTAAACCTTTCTACTTTCTTTTCAAATCATTCTTTTCTCATTTCATGCAAATTTTATGGTTTTTTGGGGCCCCTGGGGTTTCATTTTTTTGCCCTGGGATTAGCGCAGGCTTTCACATCGAAAACTGCGTTGAAGAGCACCTAGATAGAAGGTTGCATGCTATACAATGCATTGTCTCTGTGTCTAGGTTGCGTTGGACGCATTTCCCAAGTTTGTTATACTTTGCTCCAAAATTGTCCTATTTTTTGCATGGAAAGGATCCTAAGTTAGCTTATGATCGTGTTTCAGGCTTTCATCAGATCAGAATGTCGATTACATGGTGAGAAAGAGAGCATGAAGAAAAATACATGGTTGCCCTAAAAAATCCAGGTACAGTTGAGGCCCTCAAAAATTGTGGGTTACTCAAATAATTTAAGTTGTCCGGAATGAGGCAACAAATAGAACTACTGCAATTCCTCGTTCATGCATGGGATCCGACAGATCAAAATTTTCACATTAGGGACAAGATGGTCCCTATTACCATTGAGGATATTTACTTTCTTACCGGACTGTCGTGGCGAGGTGCCCCCATCTCACTTTCTGGATTTTCCCGTGGAGGTGAATCAGTGAGAGATTAGATTAGACAGTTTTGTCGGCTAGGTACACAGCCCAGCAAGGATGGGAAAATAAATATCAGGGATGTAGGTGATTTGACTTTAAGAACGATCCTCTTCACAATCGCAAAATTGATTGGCAATGTGACACTCCATCTCGCGAATAGATCTTATATGCAGTATGCACTGGAGTGTCTAGAACCAAAAGTTTTTAACTGGTGCGAGGTTGTGCTTTCTTTACTGAAAGAACAACTGACTAAGGTAAAAAGCAGTAAGACGAAGAATTTCTGCTATGGTTCGATCTTAATTTCTTTTTCCTTAGAGAAAATCCCATTGATGTAACCACAACATGTATCACTGGGTGTGGCTGGTCCTATAGATCCACGTATGCAGAGGTGGGTTGAATTGGTGGCTTGACATGCGGGTCAGCCAACAATCATTTTCTCCCCTACATTTTTCAGTTGGCTTGAGCGACAACATGTTGTTATCGAGAAGCATCCATACTCAGGGATGGATTATCGTGGAGATCCAAATTTGATTCTACCAATTGGAGCACAATGGGGTGCTATGGGTAAGTTGTTTGACCAAAGTGTTTTTAATTTTTTCAAGTTTCTACATGTTCTTTTTTGTGTTTTTAATGTTTCCAAGAATAAACTAAAATTACTCTTATCCATGCAGATGTGGGTACTGTTCGACTTGCGGGACACCAACAAGTTGGAGGTGGGCCAGCGCAAAGAAACATCGGGAGAGCAGTTCTCTAGGACTTGGATTTGGCCGAAACCTTAACAGGGTTGCAGGATCACATAGAGGGATTAACCCATGGTATTCCGGATATCCGGATCAAGGAGTTACCTATGAGGCTGTAGCGCCACATTATTGGTGTTCCTAACCATTGGGCTAGGCTTTTGCGCATGATAGCACAGGCTGTGACCTGTTACCATGAGCACCACTAGATCTAATTAGGATGTTTTATATGCATTTTTGAGTTTTTGGGTCAGATGACCAAATGTGTCTTGGGTACAAATTTTGTAAAAACTTTTAAAACACCTATTTATTTTACTTTTAGAGTTTTTTATGGTTATATGTAATCCTATTCAATTGATCATGTGAATTCAAAATACTACTTTTACATGTGTCACAAATGTCTATTTAACAAATAATTTGCTAGAGAGTCAGTTAATGTGTTAAGATTTATGGAAATATGTTGATATTGAATGTGTTCAAAAAATCTTTCCAAAATATGAACTCTAAGGAACATTCGAAACATTGTTGGATTTCAAACAGTATAAATGTTTGTTAGTTGTAGTACAAGAAGTTGTGAGTCCAGCCTAACGATGATTCGGCGAATTCCAAGTGAAATGGCATCAAAGAGTAGTTCAATCAACGCGCTATACTTAGCGATATTGTTTGTCAATCGACCAATACAAATCCCTTGGAAACTCACTAACTCACCACTTGGAGTGAAAATATCCCATGCTGTAGAAGACAAATTTTGCGTACTACGACTAGCACCATTGGCGTAACCAACAAAAGGTTCCGAAGACTCCGACATCTGCAACAAATGCAAAGTGGATTACTAAGCAGATAAAAATCTCTAAAATAAACACACACACATGCAATGAAAGCATATATACAGTGAGTTTTACTACACTTAATCAAGCATAGTAATGTTTGAGGTACACCCTGTTTCAGGGCTGCGATAATGGAATCCCATCATAATCTACTAACTCATAAGCACCTTTTGCCAAAATACGCTTGAAAACATAAGGGCCCATCCACATTGGTTCGAATTTTCCTACTCCAAGTTTATCAGCTTCCTGATCGTAAAGCAAGACTAGGTCTCCTTCTGAGAAGATACGAGGCTTGACATTTCTATCATATTACGCCTTAATACATTTCTTATGCACTTTGTTAGCCAATGTGGCATCACAAAGAATTTCATCCAGATGGATTAATTCCAAGAAACATGCTTCTTCTTCAGAAGTGTCGAGTAACAGGTCAATTACGAGTTTGAGCGATGAAATTTCGCATTGTATTGGTAAGATTGATTCCAAACCATACACCAACTGAAAGGGTGTAAATCCAGTTGCATTTCTCACCGAGCTCCGATATGCCCACAAATAAAAGTACAAGATTAAGTGCCAGTTTCTTTTATGAACCCCTATCATTCTTTGCAACATCTGCTTCAGGACTTTGTTGATGGCCTCAACTTGTACATTTGCTTGCGGGTAATATAGGGTGGAACTATCATGTGACAGTCCCAACTTAGCAGTCAATTCAGCCATCATGTGATTGTGAAAATGCGACCCATGATCTATAACTATGGCTTGTGGTACACCAAACCGAGCAACCACATGGTTAAAAAAGAAAAGAGCAGCCATTTCGCCACTGTTTTTCAATGTTTGCATCACCTCAGCCCATTTTGTAAAATAGTCAACGACGACTATAATATACCCTTGCCCCTTGGCCGAGGTGGGGTTACATGTCATAAAGTCAATGCCCCATTTGGTGAATGGGCCAACAACAACGACTGGATGTAGTGGTGTAGGTGGTAATCTGGTTTTTTCTTTGAAGCAAGTATTGTGATGCTACAAGTTTGTCATGCTTTTGATGTGATGTGGATGGGATCCAAGCTAGAGGAATGGCTTTCCATACTTAGAATTAGTTCCATGGAGGAAGGGATGAGAGGATAGGATGCACCTTAACTCATTCCTCATCCATTGTCGAGCTCATGGGAGTTGATAAATCAAGGAAACTTCTAGATGACTCCAAAAGATAATAATATTCCCCAAACCCTATGTGAATTTCGCTCATTCTTGCCCAGCGTAGGTGAAAGGAAGACTAAGTGCTTGCAGAGCACCCTGGCAGTGGAATTAACTGCTCTGCAACACACCTTCATAACGGATTACCAGCCCTGGTCCCTTTAGAGGCTATTTCTGGATGTCTTCAAGTCATGAAATTGTCTGGGAAGGAGGCATTCAAAAGGGTGACTTGTTTAGGGCATGAAGTAACTAAAATTAGGGTTTGATGAGCCCTAAAACACTGATCTGAATGTTGGGATTTGATGTGCCCAAATAGATCTGTAACACTAAGGAGATGTGTCATAAGACACTGGAGGAGATACATTACATGTCCAAGGTTCCATATTCATTAGGAGTTGGAGTCTTAGTGTATGTAATGGTGTGGACAAGGCAAAATATTGCACTTGCAGTGGGATTTGTGAGCAAGTATATGAACAATCAAGGTAAAGAGCATTGGAAGGTAGTAAAGTGGATTCTCGAGTATTTGAGAGGTACTACAAATCAAGAATTATGCTTTGGAGGTTCAAACATTGTTCTACAAGGATATGTTGACTTAGATATGGTAGGTGATATAGAAATTAGGAGGAGAAACATGAAGTATATTTTACTATAAGTGAAACAATAGTAAGTAGGATCCCAAAATTGCAAAGGGTTGTTGCACTTTTAACAATGAAATCAAAGTTTGTTACAATTATAGAAGCTAGTAAAGAGATGATTTTGTTACATTGGTTCATGAAGGAATTGGGAAAGAAGTAGGAGAATAATAAGTTGTATAATGATAGCAAGAGCACCATTCATCTTGCAAAGACTTTAGACTTTCATTCTAAGACTCGACCTTTAGGAAATAGGCACCATTTCATATAATGAATTTTGGAAGAGGGCTAGTTGAAGTTGGAAAAGATACATACTAGCCAGAACCATGTAAACATTTTAATAAAGGAAGTAACCGAGGAAAAAATATGTTTATGCTTAGTTTGAGTTGGTATTCAAGCATGATGATGAAGATAAGAAACTAGCCAGGTCCAAAATTGAAGCATAGTCTAGAAAGTGTAGTAGCAATAGAGTTGTTGTAATTAGTCTCCAAGTGGGATATTTTGGTTATGGAGCTTGATTATCTTCATGATTTAGAGATCTTTTTTAAGCCATGTTTGGATTTAGTTATTAACGAGGGGTCTAGGGGGGCTCCCCTATACTTTTTTCACCAAGGGATCCAGGGGGACAATGACAATCCTTTGGAGGCCCCCACCCCCTCGTAGGGGTTCAAGAGAAATGCTCGCAAATATATCTTTTTGGAAAAATTAACTTGTAAAATTGTAATATCTGTTTATTTATTTAACTAAAATTTATAGAATTTTTTGATGATATTTCTTCAGAAGATACACTCCATATTATGCTAAGAAAATTTAACAAGCAATTCACAAAGCTTGTGGACAATATAATTGGAAACCTCAAAATTTAACAATAAATTCATAGAGCTTGTGGACAATATAACTGCAAACCTCAAAATTTAACAAGAAATTCATAGAGCTTGTGGAAAATATAACTGCAAACCTAAACTAATTTATTTGTTTAATATTGGGAAAGAAACAACATCAAATTTATTAGGACACATAACAATAGATAAGCTGGAATAACTCAGCCTTATTTAGAATCATTTTCTGGCTATACTTCCTTGTTTGCAATGTATGCTTCTTTAGACTTCTAAAAGTTACTCTAAAATATCCCCTTTCCTCGCTAAACACCACTGCAGAACCTGAAGTGGTTCTTCCTCTTGACTAGCTAGGGTGGGTGTTTGACAACCGAAACTAGTGAATAGTTAGATCCCTAGGGAGGCTATTCTTACCCCCGAATATGATCCAAACTTAGGGTTAGAAACCCTCACACATTGCTTAGAGAGTCACAAAATCAATTCACCATATCATTCAATCATATCCCCCATGATTTCATGCTTCTCTTTTTTATTATGATGGCTTATTGGAATACCATGGGTCACTTTTCCTTTATCAAAAAAGTGACTTTTTAATATTATATTTTCTTAGTCACTTTTAATCAATTATTTCTCTCATAACCAACAATTAATTTTAATTTTCATACTGATCTATTAAGATGTTCTCCTTTCCCAATGCTCGAAAAAAGGGACATTACCGTCCTCCCTTCCCAAAATTTCTTGACCTAAAGAAATTCTAACCTCAATACTAGGACCCAAAATGAATCTAAAGAATCTTGATTGCATCAATGAGATGGAATCCAAAATTTGTATACCAGAACCAATTTTTGGATCCCAAATGAATATGAAGACGTTTATGCCGAAATCATGTTGCATCCATAAGATACTATCAATCTTGGTACCTCCAACCATCTAGTTGTGTTCCCTTGCTTTGTTAGATCCTTTACATACGAGGGGATAATCCACTTGGATCCGACTGTCAAATAGGGAATCTGTCATCCCCAATTCCTGAACATTCCAACTATGTTGTACATTTGGCCAAACATAATCTCTCACAAATTTCCCATTCGATAGGATACCAACTCATAATCTCCCTCTCGTCTAATTGTTGGGGACCTCTGTCATAGTAGTTTTCATCTGTCACTATAACACCTCTAGAGTTTGTGACACTCTAGAGAGTTTCTATCCCATTAATCATCAACAATCCCTAAAAAGACCACCATGCTTATGATGCACTACTCTGATTATAACTAGGATGTCAATATGCAAAATTTATATCTCCTAATTCTTCATACTGATATACTTTCCATCTTGCTTAAACAACCTGCAAGCTTGGATTCCTGCTTCCTCTTACCATCCATCCATTTCATTCTTATGTGTCATCACCTTTTCTTTATGTGGCATAATAAATAATGTGTAAGGTTACCTATTACTTAGAAATATCCTCCCCTGCAATGGTGAAATCAATGTGCCACAAGCCTTGCTATGTATTTCTAAAGAGGGATGTTGTACATCTCACCTCCTAATCTTGCTAAAATCAAATTAAGATCATGTTTATGTCATTGCCCTATCATGAGTTTTAACCATTCCTCAATACTAACAAGCTTGATAGTTGTCCTAACACTATGACCCTCCACTAGTCAAGCTCATTATCCCTCTTTAATATTATTCCCTTTAGCCACCTGCGTTTCTCCTTCATTGATAGGAGGCCTTTATAAGACTATTAATCTTTCCTTGAATGTGCTTATGGTGACTATCATTTAGAAGCCTTGTAACCACTACAAATGCCTTCATATCTTCTTGCATTTTATTGATGGATCATCCTTAATGTGAATGCTCTACCATCTCACCCAATACTATCATTTGATCCTTTGATGACTTCTCCATAAAAGGTGATTCATGATCCATATGTTGCAAACTACATCTCTTCTCAATCCCCTGCAACTCTGCATATTCTTCGTACCTATTCTTCTCATCCATTTGATCTTGAGTGTCAATATTTCTATCATCCTTATTTTTTATGGTATCTATAGATGACGAGGAATGTGCTTCAACAACTCTTTCTTCTTCTACCAATTCCTCATCAGCTGACATGTTCTCTTCTTAACGTGAGGTAATTGTTTGACACTCCATAGCCACAATTGCTTCATTATCTTCAACTTTGTTTGGCTACAATAGATTATTTCTCTTACTAACCCTGCCAAAGTTACCAAATTTCCACATCCCCTAACTTGATGAAAATGTTCCTTCTTATTGGGTTCTTACCCTTGTCAGAATATCATGTGACCTGCAACCCCATTGAATCTATTTATTTTTTATTCAATTGATTTTTTGAACCTCTTTATGTTATGCTTAAACAATTTTTATGAGATTTCATGAGAAACAGATAAAACAAATTTCTCCTTCCTCCAAACAACCAACACCTTTGATCGCAATTGCTTGGAAATGGCATCATTTGCACCTAAAATCAACCAAAAAATATTTTGCATGTTGTTTTTTACAGCGCCCAGATGATATTGTCTGATGTTAGTGAAGAAAGAATGAAATATTTGAAAAATCAAGCCATTGAATTATAAATCAATCATAATGGCACACAATATGGTTCTAGCCACCACATCTAAGATCTTGAGTTTCTTACCAAAGGTAGGGTCCTTGGTATCATGCAATGCTGGGATGCTTTCCAAAATCACATGTAACACCCTTCTTAGAATATCATCGTTGTAGGGGGGAACATGAGTAGTTATCCTTATGAATCACTAAGGAAAGAAGAAAATGCAAGTCCTACCTCCTTACAAGGGTGTTCCATAAATCTGTGTTGGATTAAGGCCAACATTGATGGCTTCAATGCCCATCTTAATATCCTCCAATCAGATCGAGCTACTTTGGACAAACATGTGTCTAACTTATCCAATTTAAAAAGGACATCCCCTATCTTCTTGAACTTTAGATTTGAACCCAGTATGAACAACCACTTTACCACTTCCTTTTCTTTCTATAAATACTTTGACTACTTGTGTTGAAGAGTAAAATGGAATCCCTTTAAGAAAGTTTTGTTGATCTCCTTTGTTCCTTACCCATGACAACATTTTTGTCAAGAAACCAACCTGTAACTGTTGTACTGATGTAGGAAGAGTGTTAGTTACTTGATAACATTCCATCTTCCACTATAATCCCCCAATTTCTTATAGATCCCACTGTAATGATTCCCTTAGGTAAATTTCACTAATTGTTATACCACCATAGTTGTTCCTTATTCTTGGAATACCATAGTTGTTCACTTCCAATGATCTGGATCATCAGAGATATGAGACTTAAAAAGTGACAAAAGAATAAAAACTAAAATTTCCCAGCAGGTCACCCATCCTAGTATTACTCTTTCCCAAGCACGCTTAACTACAAAGTTCTTGTGGGATCTAATGCATTAATGTTGAGATGATCCAAATTGTCTAAGAAATGAAACTTCATGAATGAAAAAGGAATATATCACAATGCATAAGAAAAATATTGTAAAAAAACAATAAAAAGAATGCAAATATCTTAATTGAATTGATAATATACCATGAGACTACATTATGAGAAAAAAAAAAACATAGTTTACTCCACGGTGAACTCTTGTATTTATACTTTTTATGGGTATATTTTCACACTGAGTCATGCCTCCGTTTCAGATACCATTGGTAAGGACCATGGTTTACAAACTCCATGGGTGAATATAATAAATTATGATACCAAGGTTAAATACAATGGTTTAAAAAATCCATGGTGAATATCATAAATTACAATGGTAAAATCTAAATCACTGTGTGATTAGATACTCACTTCAATAATATGATTTATTTTGTTTATTATCATGAATATTACAAATACCACTCATGGTTTTATGAAATCCATATGTTGTAAACAAAAATTGGTAGAAAAATAATTATTGATTGTGGTAATCATCATCCACCTGAATCAATCCTCCCCCCTTAGGAAGCAATGGTCCCCAAGTTCCTGCATCAAATGGGGAAATTTTTGTTAGTACTTGGTCCCTCGTGAACCACTTGCCTTGGTGAAGAAGCTACTCTGGTTTAACCACTTGATATAGTTGTATCTTTTGTTGGTGAGTACCCTTCACCTTGTTGTCCATAATCCTATTAGTTGTAGCCTTAAACTTACATGAAACATGATTTTGGTCATGTCATTATTTGTGTTTGGAATTATCTTTTTATATGGAATCATGAACTTGTTGTTGGAAGTGTTGGAATTGTTCAAAAAAATTGGTTGCTCAATCTTCTTCAACATGAGCATGGAAGGAATTTGTTGGTGAAGATGCATTCTAAAAATTAACATCCATGGTGATTTCTAATTGTAACCCTAAACATGTTTGAAACTATCTAATCTAGTTGTATAGAGATTTTTCGTAACCATGCTGAACATATGGAAGAATTTCATCTTGTGTAAGTGGATATGTGACTTGGAAGTGTAGATGTGCCTTTGTAGTTGAGGTGAATATATCTCTATATCCATCTACGAGATTCTCCACCTACTTGTGTTATGTAGAGAGAGCTTGTACTAAAGTTGAGGTGGTTATAGTGACCTATTGTTCACCTTCTTACCGAATCATGGAGAGGAAAAACTTGGAAGTATGAGAGACTACATTCTTGCACTATTTTGCTGAGATCAATGAAATCACAGTAATTATAACTACCTTTGGTATGTTATAGAGTTGATCCCCTAGAGTAACAACAATACTATGGGGTCGAGATTCATAAACAACATATTGTTTCCACATATAATATTTTCCTAAAACAACATCACATAGTACCTCATAGTGAAGGGCTTGACGTTGTAGGACAAACGACACTTCTAGCTGACACATATGTCTTGTTTATGGATCAACCAACCAATAGTGTATGGTGTGGGGTGTGACACTATTGGAAGCTTCGATCTCTCGATGACCTCGATTGATAACAAGTTCTTTTGGCTCCCAATGTCAACAATGAACTATAGCGAGGTCCTTGTCACCCATGTCTATGAATGGAAGAGACGCTCCCCCTCCTCAAGCTTCTATGACTGTTTTGATTAGATATTTTTAGTTACAATGATAACATTTTGTTTTACATCATCGATCAATTTTCTTTGATCCTTTTTGAATCAAAATTTGAGCCAAAGCCTGCTTATTTATCTTTAAGCTCGGGCAACAATGATTATTTCAAGTGACATTCATCAGTGTTGTGCGAGGGAATT
>APFE030505852.1:0-21510 GCA_000404065.3 Pinus taeda
CGGGAAATTCTCCCCTAAGGTTCTTGGGTGAAACCTTAGCAGACGGAAAATTATCTAAGTTAAGAAACACACGCACAACCAACCGTTTATGCTATAAATAACTACTTCTAGGGTGAGAGGAGCATACCCGTGGTCCTACGTTTGGGTAGTTACTCAAGGGTGCAAACCCTTCTTCACGTCCCTTCCGCTCCTTGGTCCTGTAAAAATCACAATTCCACAAACTACAACAATATATGGACAAGATTTTACATTAAAAATGATCTTTATGTTATATGAAAAGATGAGTTAGTTACAAACTTATAAGCATCTATTTAAGTATGAACTTCACATATAAATATCATTAACACAAAGACAAGAGCGTTTCGGGAACAAGACGTGTTTCTTTATTAGATAAGTAAAATAATATGAAACAAGAGCAATATCACCTGAATCCGCTTCTGCAGGCTCCAAGCTCAGCCTCCTTCTGGATCCGTCCCGCCTCAAGCCACTAGTAGGTCACCTTCCATTACTCTCTCCAAGATGTGATGGGAAAAATGAACATCCAAACACAAAGGAAACAAGGGTTTCCTATACAAGATGGGGGAAGTGCAGAAGGCACAAGGGTCTTCAGACCTGATCAGGGGGATAGAAAATCAGTATAATAACTTTGCTCAAAAATTTCTCCTCCTTAGGCCTCCCTCATGATGTCTTTTTATACCAACTCCAAGGTAGTTTTTTAGTTAGGAATTGGTTGGGGACAGTTGAGGCCATGGGCACTAACAGGTGATCAGCAGGTGAAACCCGGGATCTCCGCCCGAAAATACGGAATTTTTATATTTTTTAAGTGTTTTAATACATATACGCGGGTTAGCTATGTAGAACCCGCGTATACACGCGTTTAACTCAGGGCAATGTCGCGTACAGGGAATAAAACACTGTTTTTTAGATATGTGACCAGGTCTGGAAGGAGGGGTTGCCCTAGGCCATGGCTGAAGCATCACAAACCATACTGGTGAGATTTGGAGTTATAACAACGATAACTCGGTTCTTTTCAATTTTAGAGAGTCTAAAAGGAGACAGAAAGGAAACTCCATTATTCCTTTTTCGTAATGTAATCCCTTAAGTCCGAAAAAGTGTAAAATAATGTGAAAGGGATGACTTTTCAATAGTTTTAACGAGCCGAACAAGACAAGTTCTCGATCTTTTTGTGTAATGATCCCTCAGGTCGAAAAATATTAAATTCTAGAGGAGGGATGGCACTTCTAATCACTTTAACGAGCTGGAGAGGCCAATTGCTCGACATCCTTTTCATATTTTACGAGTCAGAGGAAAAGAGCTTAAAGGAGACTCGTTTTTTGAGGAACGAGTGATGTTTTTGATTAGCAGTTGGTTCCAGGTAAGGTTTGGAACTTTTCAATCACGACAGTGTAAAGAATATGGCTAATAGAATCACTCGTTGCAGCTGTTCCTCAAAAGGGGTAAACAATCAAATGGAGGCGTATGATCGGCTAAAAAGAGTGGAGGTGATGGTAAGAACATGAACAAGGCTCAAAAGCTGATAATTATGTGATCGCAATGGTTATTTACCTAAGGTGGGTTCTATTTTTAATGAGCTTAAACTCTGGTGGAACATATACTCATTACTAGGTTTATTTTTTAACGAGCTTGAACTTCACGTAACACTGCTCGTGCTAGTCGTCTAATAAGGATGTCTCATCGATAGGTTCATTTTTTAGGGAGCTTGCCCCATTCGAAACTTTGCTCTGGAGCCTTTTGTATGAAAGCTAAGAACGACCAACTACTGTCCTTGGGGTTAAAGAACTACTAAGGTTAGGTAGGATAGCTTCTTGGTGGGAAACATCTCCTTTACTTTGCTATTTCCGTTGGTCTCGGGCAAAGGTGAATGGTTGATCAGACCAATCACCTAACTTAAGCGGTTGAAGTTAGTAAAAACTATGGGGTTAGAGTTACGTTGGTTTCTTTTCACTTGCATGCAAAAAGGTTTGCATGCCCCTAGGTATAGAGAAGTAAAGTTTCTAGGCTACCATACAGAAGTTCTTGCATCCACAAGATGGTTCCACCTGCGTAACAGAGGAAAACACTTCCTGGGCTATTTCCATCGAAATGGACGAAGGTGATTCAAGTTCCAATCACCTAACCTTGACAAGGGAATCTTATTCCAGTCGAATCTCATTCTCCTAAACGGATGGGTGTGTCAGACTGGTCATATATCCTCCGCAGAAACTTACCCTATACCTCAAGTTTTCCTGCCTAAGTAGACCAGGGCGCATGCCCCCTGGGTTTCAGTTACAATCACCGGATCACTCACGCTCATCGGGTGGATGGACTGGAGATTGATGACACATTCCTTGTGTAAAAAGACCAGTTAGGGATGGATTTTGACTAGTAGCTATGTGTCATCCAGGGAATGAAAGCTCGTCTACGAGCTAGACCACTCTGCCTTCATGCAGGAAACACATCACTCGAAAGAGTGAGGAAAAAATAGCTCCCATGCTATAAATGTTGTCATTCCCAAGGAGTAGATTGTAATCTAAAGGTCCTTGGACTACCATCACATTTAGATGAACGGTTTTCCTTCTCAAAGTTATAGGCAAATTTGGAAGGATCCCTAACGGTCGACTGGTTCCTTTGTTGAAGCCTATCAGATTTCGAATCTTAGGCAGAAGCGATGGTGAACCAAGTGCTTTCCATGCAACTGAGGAAAGGATACTCACAGAAGCCCCTTCATCTATGATAGTAGCAACCATGATCATTCTGTAAGCTTGTACTATGATCTGGAATGGTACATTAGATGGTAGGCGGGGTCTGCCTAACAGATTCCAATCGAAGGAAATGACTAGATTTCTTGGAGGTGGGACTGAATAAACAGCCGGATAAATCTCTGACGAACTTCCTTCCTGCGGTAAAGGAACGGGTAGATTTCCCCCATGTTCATCGGAGTTTATGTTTATGGAAATAATTTGAATGGTGTCGTTCTCATTCTCTTTGGTGACAGTATCATCTGAAGGTGGATCGTTTGAAGACAAGATTGGGTCGATTGAAGTCTCGACCTATTTACTTTGGTCCGGTGTGGACTCAGAGGGTTTATCTTCAATGATAGGTGCTTCGACCGACAACAACGGTGCGTTAGTCAAATTTTCAACTAGCGATGGACTTGGCAAGAGTTTCATGTATCCAAGAGGAAATTGTTGTGGTGAAGCAAGACGGTTGTCCAAGACTCTTTTAGCTTCGTGTAGGAAGGGACAACGGTGGAGGGTATGATCACCTTCACGCAGTCTACAAGGAAATTTAGATCTTCCTTTTTGTCCACTGACTTCGTTTTCACTAGTTGACGGTGTACTCTTAACATGATCGTCAGAGGTTGACGACACTGGATTGTGTAAGCGGGGAGAGCAGTCCCTTAAGATCTGTGGGATGTAAGGACAATCTCGATGATAGTGGTCCCCTTTGCAAATGACACATGGAGATTTAGGTTTGGATGGTGCAGTGTGTCGATTTTCGCTAGACGATGCTTGGTTGCCCCCTTTTGCCATTGGCTTCTTCTTCTTCTTCTCAGTTACTTGGTTTTTAGTTTTAATAGCTTCACCAAGCAAAGAGGAAGAAGGAGAGGGAGAAATAAATGAAATAGAAGGTTGGGGGTTAACTCTAGCATCATCCAGTTGCTGATTTGATTTCTCAGGAAACACAATGTTTTGAACGATAGAGGTCGAGAAGAGCCATACTAGTAGGCCAATTGTCAGTCCTGGAAGGGACAACATGGCCATATGAGGTGCACCAACATCTCCCCAAGAGGAGAAGGGACTAGGATTTCCCCCAAGGGGAACTCCTTGATTGGTGGACTCCATTTTCTCAACCTAACACCAACGAGGGAATAGTGACGTTATTCCAATTAAAATAAATTTTATGACACTTTGACACAACTTGCTTTTTCAAATTTTTAAGAGTCGAGAAAAAGCTAAAGATGACTCTAGTCACCTTCAATTTTTAATGAGTCTGAAGTGACAAGTGCTCAAATGGACCTTTTCTTTTAAGGAGTCTGAAAAGGAACGAAAGTGACTACTCTGGAAATCTAGACAGAGGGATTACCAAACCAATCATAAAACTGCAGAATACTTTTTACGGTACGGCAGTCAATCTTCCAAAATTGTTGTGTTCAGTGCATTGCGATCGATAGGGCGGCAGACACAGCTTCCTAAGGATAAAGGATATAGTCTATTGTGGTCTCCCAATATATACTTGACGGTACGTGGGAGCACAAGTCTGTACTGGCACTTGTCGTCTCAAAGAGGAGGAATCACCCAACCTACGATGAAAGCAACAGTTACCAGGCTTTACGACGCTGGAATACATCTCTAGCCTAGACTTCTAAATGTTGTGCGTTAGGTTCGAAAGCGTTTTTATGTTCATTGATATTTATTTTACAGTTGATCTTTCTTAAGAAGTTTTCCTTTAAGGTTCACTGCATGATGTAGATATACAATTCATAAATATGCAATCTAAGATGATAAACAGTCATTTACTTTCTTTTTGCAATGAAAATTCTAGCTACTAAGGAAAGAGAAATACAAATATTTCAACATAGAGCAGAGAGCACACACTAAGATGCACTGTCCTAAATCAATTTCCACAAGCAGTCTAAATGCAAATTCACATGCATGTATTTGTTTTCCGCTTTCTTAATGTGTGAATGACAAAAGAATGCTAAGTACAAATCTGAACTATTTTTCTTTCAAAGCGACAGTATTAACAATTTTCTTTTAAAAAACGAAAGGAAGACGAAGACGACACTTTGCGATTTCAAATTCAGAAAACGAAAGGAAGACTAACATGATACTTTGCAATTTTTAATTCAAAAAACGAAAGCAAGACCACTTTGCGATTTCGAAAACAGAAAGGAAGGCTAAGACGACACTTTTTGATTTCGAATTTGAAAAATGAAAGGGAGACTAAGAGCTACACTTTCAATTTCAATTTGAAAACTGCTTTCGACACTTCAAAGAATTGATGATTCAAATCAAATACAAGGGAAAAAGTGTAATTGACTATCAAAAAGAGGAAGACTCTTTTCTTTAACTGAAAACGACACTTGTGACACTTTCAAATCAAAAGATGAGAATTCAATTAAGCTATTGTTTGCACAAGAGAACTGTAAATGACGAAAAATACATAAAGACATTCACAGTTCTTTATCAATGGAGGTTGAATAATGCAAAGGAAGGGAGTTTCAACAGTGGTATACTAATCACAGACAACAAAACTACTGAATAAAGCTGAAGACAACGAAGAAAAACCAAACTCTGGAGGAAAAAACAGTCGTATTTGATCATCGCACCTGTAACATAGCGAAACAGGGATGCATCTCACCTACAGCACACGGAAGGTGTGATGCATCCAAATTGCCAATGAGAGACAGTGCGATGATCCAAGAACGAGACTGAGCTTGGTTTTTGCTCACAATTTGCAACTAAGTTCAGGGGTTTAGGCTGAGCTAATGATAGGCAGTAAACACAAAGTATAGGGGCTGATCTAACGAAGTTATTTGAGCTACCACCACGGCACTTAGGATGTTTGCATGTTAATTGTTCAGTTTATAAACAAAACCCGGAGATGGACTGAAGCAGCATTGATCTACTTTGCACTTGCATAGCAAATGCAGTTCGAAGGCTAGCTGGCTTAACTTCAGGCTCTATCTGTAGTTTATAAAGCAAACAAATATAAATAAGCAAACAAGCTATTCGCTCCCTAGTGGAGTCGCCATTTGTTATTGAGAAAACTAGTGTCCATTCAGAGCTAGTAGTCCCACAAACAAGCTAAAGTTACTTGTGTTTTCCTTTATGAGAGATAGATGTGATAGAAGCAGAGAGCACCAACCTCAGTCTTTCACTTGGCTCCTTGCTTGTTTCCTCTCTCCTTTGACAGAGCTTCACCACATCTTCCTTAATTGTCTCGCTTCAAAGAGCACCTGTAGAGTTAAAGCAGCATAATACCATCAAAGCATAGAGATCTATAACCATAAACAATATAGGATCAAATGTATATTAACCATACAAATGCATATATCAATACAAGATTCAAAGATATATAAGAATATGGAGGAAAACTCAAATAGGTTTATTGATAGAAGTAGTAGAAGAGAGGATTACAACCCGTTGTTCTGACCCATCGCCATCCTCTCAGCATGAAAGCCCTCTTCACCTCATCAAAAAGCTTAGATCACCCAACAATACAATGTTGCACAAAGAAACCAATAGCACTTCCTTACGAAATACAAAGTTCCAACCTCCTGGATCTCTAGGATGAGGGATCCATATATAGATGTTTGCAGGTGGGTGAGTCAGCTTCTATGATTTTGATTAGTGTCATCTCTCTGATAGTTCTTGGTTCCACTTGTAGATTTCATGATCTCTTACTCATCCCTGGGCGAATTCAGAGAGGCAAGTGTCAAATGGGCAGTTTCTAGAAGATTCTATGGGTTTCCACCTAGCCAACTACCTCTGCCATTTGTTTGTTCTCGCTCATTGCACCCTACAGAAGGGATTTTTAGTATGCATCACACTTTTTTCATGTGGCAGGTGAGATGCATCACACCCTTAGCACTGAGCAGTCTGTATGGTCCTATTTTAACCAGTTCTGAGTAGTGTTTCATGGAGAACTTCTGGGAGATGATGTAATCAGTTGACCTTGCCCCTTTAGGGTATGAAACAACACTTTTAGGGACTTATAAGCCCTTGGTTTATGGACATATGCGATTGGGGTTGCAGTGCCCAAATATGTCTATAACACGTATGCTGGAATCTGAGCTGGAGGAGCGATCAGTTAATCCAAAGTAGTCAAGGACTGTCCTCCATATACGAAATGTCAACATCATATCAAAACTAAAATATGTAACTGAAACCTTGACTTCTGAGAGAACTGGGTAAGCTATAATAACTAGATAAGTTAATGAACCAAGTTGAGGAATGCATAGTAATAATTTATATTAACATTGTCTGGTAAGGAAGAATTTATGATAGTAACTAGTGTGAGTAACTTTTTTTTTTTTATGTTGTAATGCAGGGATATGACAAAGATATTCCTTAGAATTATCTTTGAAAAAATAGATTAAGAAAATATATATTTTTTATTATTATTATTATTTATTATTATCCAATTTTAAGATCATGGCCAAGCGAGACAACAAATTGGTGTATGAGACCCCCTCGTTTGTGGGATAAGGGAAAAACTTCTGCGATTTGATAGCTAAGTCTACGAAGGCATATATACTCTACCTCCTTTGAACGTGTGACCTCTTAGGAGGAAACACATGTTCTTAACCATTAGGCCCACTCATGCTGTGTTTTGAAAGGTATTGCTAAGTAATTTTTTTTTTAATTTAAAAAAAAATATATTAAATACTTCAAAATTAATAGATTGTTGTTAGACATTGGGTTCAAGAGTGCCAGTGTGTTTTAGGACATGGACTAACCATCTTTAGTGGATCCTAACTCTAGGGATTGTAGTGGGCACTAATGTATGCGAGTTTTCTCTAATTGCTATCATGATTCCAACAAGTAGTATTAAAGCAATAGGTCTCGTTCTAAACTCACCTGACTGGAGCTGAGCGAGATAGTTGGACATTGTTTCTAATGGGTTTAATGCTCGAGTGTGTTAGCTACATCTACAAATTACATCTCGTGGGTCCTAACTTTTACAATTGTAGCAGAGACAAATGCCTGTGGATTATAGTCTAACCACAATAGTGACTACAACCATTGTTATTTAATTATTTTATGTTTGGATGTATATATTTAGATTTGGTGATCTAGTTTTTAATGAAATTGTAATCCTAATTAGTTAAATCACATTTTCACATGTATACTACACCTGGACTGCACAAGTATCCACAACTATCCACATCAAACATGTAAGTCCCACAAATGCCTATCAGATTTCGAAAAAATTAAACTTAGCCATTAATAAGTACTTTGAAATAAGTGTATTAAAACCACTTTTTATGTTAATACATTTTAAAATAAAAACATATATTTCCTAGTCTATTTTTTAATGGAGTTTTTAAAATTTTAATTTAATTATTATTGATTATGGAAAGTAAAGATTAATTAAAAAAATCTCATATAAACCAACATTATATGAAGTGATTTATAGTTTTTTTCACCTATAGTATTAATAAACCATCTTATTAACCCATAACATTCTAATAAAATTTATTTACAAATCAAAAATATCTATAATAAACTCGGGATAAATCTTTATAACTAAAAACCATATTTCTTTACTCTCTCTTTTTTATATATATTTAACTTATATTATTTTTTTTTATAATAATAATAATAAATTTTAATTTTAATTAATTTTATAAAATAAATGTTTTAATGTCATTAGGAATAGATATCTATGAACTTTTATAAACTATTTAATTTATATATTTTATCAACTTATATGATTACGATAGTAAATAATTCAAATGATTAGATATCTATTGAATTTTACCATTTATTTAATTTATTTACTTTAACAACTTTTATAAAGTATTTTATTTATATACTTTTATGAACTAGTGATATGATCACATTAATAAATAATTCAGCAACTACTTTTACAAAGTATTTTATTTATATACTTTTATGAACTAGTGATATGATCACATTAATAAATAATTCAACAACTACTTTTACAAAGTATTTTATTTATATACTTTTATGAACTAGTGATATGATCACATTAATAAATAATTCAAAAACTCACAAGAAAATTCAAAGATGCTAAATATTTTGTAGTTTTGTTTGCCACTGTTTTCCAAGTAGGTTGGGCTAGCTTACGATACCTAATATTTTGGTGACAAAAACGAGTTCGACAACTCACTAATCCACACAAAACACACATGCATCATAATCCATACCTACCTAAGGAGTCGTCTAATGAGGCAGAGTAATTGCCCCGATAGCCAAAAGTGGTGGGAATCTAGGCAAAGAAATTTCAAAAAATCTTGTAGAGACAGTGTTTGAATCGTGCTTTTGATGGTGGAAATGGATTCAGCATCATCAAAAACATCTAGGACACCTAAAATTTTGAAGTTTAACAACTATAACTTCGATTTTGCAAAAATCCTTGCCGGATTTTCTCTAAATATGACCAGAATTTCCATAACTTTCCAGGCAATTCCTTCGGCTAGTTAGACTATGGCCCTACCTAATATTTGGGTGAAAAAAACGACTTCCACAACCCACCAATCCACACAAAACACACGTGCGACATAATCCATATCTTACATCTATATAATTTGATCATCGCCATTCCTCAGCACAGAGTAGGGCTTTTGAAGTACGAGGTCAATTAGTGTTCGAAGATTAGGGTTTATCAATGGAAAGCCTGGATATGAAGGAATATTGCTCCGAAGTTCAGGTCCCCGTAAATGTAATAGTGTTTATAATGGTGCCACCTTCCCGACCTTCTCCCAAAACCATCCTCTATCTGTCCAATCTAGGCGACCACACTACTACACCAAGGGAACTTTTAAGACAAAAGAAATCTTTTGTCTCAAAAAGTCAATTTTTATTTTAGTTATTTTACGTTAAAATTTAATATCAATTGACTTGAAAACAATTCGAGACAAAATGATTTAAAGACAAAGCTTTATATTTGGGACAAAAAGAGTTTAAGACAAAAATATTTAAAGACAAAAAGAATTTGAGACAAAACTATTTTAAGACAAAACTTTGTATTTAAGACAAAAATAGTTTAAGACAAAAATATTTTAAGACAAACTTTATATTTAAGACAAAAATAGCTTCAGACAAAAATATTCTAAGACAAAACATTATATTTAAGAAAAAAAACAGTTTAAGACAACTTATATTTAAGACAAAAACAGTTTGAGACAAAAATATTTTAAGACAAAACTTTATATTCAAGACAATGGTTACTTAAGATGAAACCCATTTAAGAGAATTACCAATTAAATTTAGGAATTTACTATTAACATACCTTTTCTCTTGTAACAAGGTACTCATCTATTCAATCAATTCTTGCTCTAGCTATGCAAATGGGGTGGAAGATCGGCCAGATGGATGCAAAAACAACATTTCTCAATAGGGTTACTGAGGAGGAGGTGTACATCAAGAAAAAGGAAGATTTTGAGACATTTGAATGAGATTCTCATGTGTGCAGACTCAAGTGAGCGTTGTATGGTTTCAAGCAAGCACCATGTGCTTGGTACACCATGATCAATAGTTATCTCACAGGTTTGCGCTTCACCAAAATTGAAGGAGATGAAAACCTCAGTCACATCTTAATAGAAGGTAAATTTCTTATTACTGTCTTATGTTTTTCTGATTTGATTTTAATTAATGATGAGAAGTTGATCATATCTTGCAAGGAGGACCTTGCAAAGTTATTTGAAATGTAGGACGTGGGTCTCATGGAGTGCTTCCTCTGGTTGGAAGTATGGGAAGACTACAAGGAATTTTTGTCTCTCAAGGAAAGTATGAAAATGAGATACTACAGAGATTATGCATGGAGAGATGTAAACCCACAAAGACACCTCCAGCAAACAATTGGAGGAAGGAGTATGTCACTTCAAGTGAAGAAGTGGATGCTACCATTTATCAACAACCAGTGGGCTCACTCATGTATCTTGTGAACATATGACCATATATGTGCTATGCAGTAAACCAGCTAAGCCAAGTTATAGTTAGGCCAACCAAATTATTTTGGAATGAAGTTAAGAATGTTTTACGTACCTCAGAGACACTACTGAATTTGGACTATGGTATAGATGGGTAGAGGGAGTGGAGTTGTGTGGCTTCATAGATGCAGATTGGGCTCGAAGTCCATAAGATTGAAAGAGTACATCAAGTGGAATTTTCAGTGTTGGGTTTGCAGTTGTTTCTTGATACAACATGAAGTAAGGATATGTGGCACTCAACTCGACAGAAGTAGAATACCTGGCTACAAGTCAAGAAACAAGTGAGGCGATATGGATAGGAAAGATACTTGTTAGACTATTTGGTCAGATGATGGATCCAACTATGATCTACTTTGATAATATGAGTTGCATCAAACTCTCTCAGAATCATTTATTTCACGATTGATCCAAGCATTATCTGGTATCACCATTTATGGGACTGTGTGCAAAGGTGGATAATGTTGCTACACTATATTCCAATAGAGGAACAAGATGTTCGCATTTTGAAAAAAAAATTGTCAAGAGGGAAGTTGAGTTCCGTAGGTGCGGGATAGGGGTGGTTGATAATCCCTTTCTTGCTGAGAGGGAGTGTTGAAAGATAGATAAATAAATTCTCAATTTGATTTTGCCTTGATTAAATTGATAAAATTTGAATTTCCACATCAATAGACAACTTGGATGTAGTTAACTTGTGTGACATGGCTTGTGTCACTCAGTTTACTCAGTAAATTTGAGTTGGAGAAGATAGAGTTTAGTTAAGCATGTGGGGTTGCTAATTTGTAGCAACCAAAGTCAGTTACCTCAAGTTGTTTTCAGTTAAACTAGTTCCAAATATTGGAGGATCTAGTGGAAGGTCAGTTGTGCAGTGGGATTTCAGTGGTGAGACACATGTGGATGGTGACTGCAAAGTGAGTTATGAATTGATGAATCCAACAATAGACCTTGTTGATGATGGTGAATCTTCCAATAAATAAGTGAATAACATGTCTGATTTAGTTGGTATGATTGTAGTTAATGATGACCTCTTTGCATCAGAGTTCGAGGCATTTAAGTTTGAGAATAGATTCAAAGCATAATATTATTGGTATTAACTGCACCTTATTTGGAGACATCGTTTGTATTGTAGGGGTTGGTACCTTTCCATTGGATGTGGTTGCTGATGTGGAGAATACTCAACTTCTAGTAAATATTCGTACTACCTCTAACAAGCCTATGGATGCTTGTTTACAAAGGGATACCCCTCTCAACTCAACTCATTGGATTCTTTGTTTTTTCATGGTATATTTTTTTTCAACCTTCCTTCTCTAAGGGATTGAGACTATTTTCTTCATTTATTTTACATGGACTAGTGAAAGAAGAAGAATGGAGCTTGTCTCGACAACTTTTCCATTTTGCTAAGTTACAAATAAAAAGAGTCCAATTCTATAGCCAATAGAATAATAGCCTCTTGATACACCTTTTGTGAGATATGCATAGTTCTCACCTATCATTGTGGCTCAATGAAATGGAATCTAATAGCTCTAGTGGGAAAGAGTTGAATTTTATGCCCAAGACACTAGTAGAAATGGAGTAGTTGTCAAGGCAATGATCTCCATTGTGTATTTACATTTTTATTGTAACAAAACAAGAATAATATTGGTGTTGGAGGAAGAGATGAAAGATCTCTACCAAAAACATAATATCATCGCTCTCCTGGTGCCATTAGTTTTTGTTAATTCATTCAAATGTAGGTAATGTATAAGGATTTGTTAGTGTATATGAATTTTTCTCTATTTCCAATAGAAAAATAGGTTCATCCTAGTATTAATATATAAAATAAGGTTCATTAATATGTATGGTTCAATGTCGTTTGATGATCCTATTTCTCCAAAGGATATCCTTTTTTTTTTTTTTTTAATTTTGTTTGGTTTAAGATATGGTGATCCCTTTAAATATGAGGTAATTTTGGGTAAAATTAGAAGTGGAACCACAACTTGGGGTTTCAATTTCCTTTGTAGTAGTAGGCTACTTGAATTTTCCATTGAAATGTTTTGTTGGGGCCCAACATAGAATAATCTTTGGATGGAAAGGTTTGTTATGAGTGGTATGCTTTTTAGCCCTTCAACTCACTATATTCTTTGTTTTTTCATGGTATTTGTTTTTCTCAACTTTCCTTTTCCAAGGGGTTGATACTATTTGCTTTATTCATTTGTCATGGCCCAGTGAAAGAAGAAGAATGTGGCTTATCTCCACAACTTTTCCATTTCTCTGGGTTACAAATAAAAGATTACAATTCTATAGCCAAGAGACTAATAGCCTCTTGATACACCATTAGTGAACTATGCATGAAAATATTGGATGACGGTATAACTACAATCTAGGTATTTGAACTCAAGAGTTGTTTCTTACACACATTTAAAATCTACCCCTCTTCCCATTTGATCATTGTTTTCATATTAATGTTTTATATTCTAGATAATTTGATTAAAATTTTTAAGTCTATCTAAATGTATTCATGACTTGGTGAGCATATTTTGATGTAAATGAAGCTTCTATATCTTGAATAAAGACCTTTCATAGAGTGGACAATGAGGTAGTGCAAAAATTTATATGTTGACAAATGCTTTGTTCCTAGTGTTTGGCTTATTATCTTCAATTTATTGGTTATATCATTGTTTCCACTTCTTGCATCTTAAATTACTTTGTTCACATTTTATGCTCATGTTTCGTGGGCTATATTGATCTCATTTTTTATGTTTTGCTCCAGATATCTTAGTGAATTATTGTCACTATCTTTTAAATCAATGGTTGCAGATTCTCCACTAGAATCATAAAGTGGAGGCAAATAGCTGCAACTATTTTGAGTGCCATGTTTATAATGTTCACCATTGTATAAGAGCTTGAAATATCCTAAAACAGCACCATTATAGTTGGAACCAGATTCCAACAATATAGCTATGTTAGCATGATCAAGACGATCCAATGTTTCATGAAGAGAATAAATTAACAGTGCCAAATTCGGGGATCTCATGTAGTGACTCTTATTCATGGATGATGTAGTGTAAGTCCATTACTTTTTTCTAGATTTGGATTATAACAAAAGGAACCTTCAATTGGGTTCAAGTTGTTGTAGCCATGCAATGTATTTGAAATTGGGAGTCCTTGAACCTGTAGATCATTGTACCATTGTAATATATATTACAAATTATGGTTCTTACATTTTTTGTCTCTAGAGATGGTTAAAATTCTTGAATCTTTAGTAGCTTACTCTCATTGTTCAGAGATGTAGATTCTTTGAACAAGAACTATGGAAAATTAATATGTACCTTGGAAGCCTCAATATTCTTTGAGATTATCTCACCCTTAACAATGTATTTCTTTATCCAAGAGTTCTAGTAATTTTAAATATCATTATCTATTCTTCTAAGTGGATGGAATGCTATGTATGCCCACCTGCACATATTTAGTCCATCAAAATATATCTTAATGTCAATCCTTTAATGCACCACCAAGAACTAATGAATTGATGAAACTTAAACCAATCTGTTTCTAAAAATGGTATGCAGATGAATGATAAGCTTGTATTCATTTGGACTAAAACTACCTCACTTGATATCAACTCTCAAGTAGTTGATCCATCGCAATCTGTAGCTCTTTCCATAATGAACGTTGAAGACCTACCATGAAAGTAAATATGAATCGATGCACAATAATACTAAAAAAATCCATATTTTTAGTTGTTGTTAGGAATGTTATTGTTGGGTAAGGACGATTTATAGCAATAGGCATTGTTGGTCCCACATTTGTTCAACCAAGATTTGCGCAAGGAAAATCTCTCGATTTATTGGAGATTTGAAAAAGACCCACGGCCTTATTGTCTCCACATCGGAGGAACCCTTCCAGTGGACTTACCATGCATAGCCTTGAAAAACTATTTTCCCTACTAGACTCACTGTGAAGAGCCCCAAAAATCTATTTTTGAAGCTATTGATGTGATAATTAATTAAAGAAACTTATTGACTACATTCAACGGTTATGTGCTTAAACCCCATGATGGGAGAATAAAAGTGTTCAAAGATGATGAGTGAAGCCTAGTAAATTCCATATGGCCAAAGCTAGATCCTTCGAAGGAGAGTCTCAAAACTGACCCTATCTTCCTGACTCATCATTCTCACTCATGGTTGAGGTTGAATCCACACTTATGTTGAAGAGGTTATTGAAAATGATCTATTAGATTTTCCAGAGCATCAATCAAAAAAAGCATGTTGAAACATAACAACAAATTATGCAAGTGGGATAGAGAAAGTGTTAAACAATTGCCACATGTAACATCCCTCATTAGGGATTCCACGAAAACCCTCAAGAACACTAGATAATTTTTTTTCAAATAACATCTTTAGAGTGCACTCAACACACACTACCTCTAGACAAGAAATAGCATCAACCATATATATAAGTAACTACAAAATTCAAAATATTTCAATCGAGCAAGAAATTCATTGAGAGTTTGTTAATTCATTGTAGTTCATAGTCTCTCTTTAGGGTTTGGACTTTAATCTATGAGACATGAAGATGGTAGTATTTTTCTTATTAGTCCTTGTCGTCTATGACATGGGACTATAGCAATTGATTGTATTAGTTAGCATTAGTACTTGTGCATATTAATCCAAAGTTTTTATGAACTTTACCATGTTCATAAAATGACCATTGTTCTCAACCTATAAATTTATCAATTTAACTTTGAGGACCAATAAGAATTTGATGGTATTATTTGGCCTCTTCCCAAGGAATACAAACCATATCATTGATATTATTCATCTAATAGCTCTGTTCCATGCATTTATTTGATTCGTATTTCCAATATTTGAAACTAATGCTAGCATTAGTTTATAAACATTAAATGCTACCTATAACCATGGAAACACTAAAGAGGACTAGATGGATGTTTTCATGTTGGTGTGGTGTATAACGAATGAGGCACTTGTTAGTCTTCTTATTCTTCTCCTAAGAAAAGTCAACGACTACCTTCATATTCAGTTGTAGCCCTAGACTTCTTAGTAGGGTGCACAACCTCTCCTCTACTTGAGCTTGACAACCCAACTTCAACTCTAAATGCTTTAGCTTGAAAATCCAAATTCAGCTCCAAGGAAAATGATTTTATCTTTGAAAATGGAGTAGTGGTTAGAGTTGGCGCCAGTGGGATTTAAGACTCGTCCAAGCTACCTAACGTCTGCATCTGAGCTTTGATCAGTGCATCACACACAAACATCAAACATTGGTGTGGAGACGACATCCAAAACCATGATCGGTATAAACACCATTTGTAAGTATGCAATGTTGATTTTTGTGTGGCTTGGTAGGTACTCCAAGCCCTAATGTTCGAGTGTTGGAGGACAAAGCACCAGAAGCAGGCATGGGCGCTTGAAACCCAAGTATGGGTTTTTCCACCCATTGATGTTTGGGCCAAAACCATGATAAGTTTTTGACATGTGATTGATAAGGATGATAGTTCTCATCAAGATGATTCTAATGCAATGTGAATCATCTAATTCTGATTTGTTGTTGAGGAGAAATGGATTTTTTAAGTTGACAAGTAATTATTGGGTTTTCAAGTCATGCATATATTGTAACACTCTTGCACATCTTGGCATGCCTTAGCACTTGGCACATTTAGCATATTTGACATGATATTTGACATGACTTTACACTATCTGGAACATGTTAGAATTCTATAGCACGCCTTGGCACTCACACCCTCACAACTAGCCTTACATTTTTTCACGACTTGGGAACCCAATCAAGTCCCTAACTACTGTAGTTCATGTGACATTGGGAGAATATTATACGCTACCATTACTTTTTTACAACATTTAAAATCATCTGTGAATGGAGAGGACTTTGCAAAGGTTTTCTTTAAAGTGTCGGAATACCTCCAAGATCAAGCTGGCCTACATGAAGAGCCATGTCTACCCTTGAATGATCTTATATATAGAGAGGAACTTGTCCTCCATTATACACACTCACTAATCTCATTCTATGTGAAGAGGAGGAAGAAGAAAGGTCAAAGAAAGAATGAATGAAGAGGAAGTTGAAGAAATTGAAGTGCTTGGGCTAGTTCTCTCTCTCTTGTGAAAGTCGAAGTTAGGGTTTCCCGCTAGGACCATATTTGGTTTGATCTTGAAGGAAAGAGAGAAACGAAGGCAAGTGAAGGTCACTTAGGGCATCTCACTAGCTCTAAGTCTCAAGGAAAGGAAAGCGAAGGGAAGAGAAGGTTATATGAGGGAGATCGAAGTCTCTAAGAGGAGCAACAATAGCTGCAGCAGTTGCCGGGAGACAAAATTTCAGATCTGCAATAGGAGGTCAAAGTCCTTTCAGTAGGAGGCCAAGTTCATCTTGATCTTGGAGGGTATTTATCTGAGTCACTAGGTCACGGTATTCGTTAATTGATGAATCTATAAGAAGAGAAGAGATTTAAGGGTTTTCCCCTCAAGAGGAGGGGTTTTGGCCCTGGCTTGCAGCCTATATACTGTGTCATTGTTCCTATTGTTTATGTAGTTGTTTGATGTATCTCACAATGTAATAATAAGGAACAAAGCTAATAAAGGAAAAGGTAACACAAAAAATGATCAATTTAAAGAGAATTAACATATTTACTGCCCTATTGAATTCTCAACACCTTTTTCTTTGCTTATCAGCTATTACGCGTTGTTGGCTTGAATTGGGGTGGCCATGGTTAGGGCTTCATGATCGTTTTGGTTCCTATCAAATATTCTCTGAGTTATTCTATGGCAGCTCCATTGGTAGCCTTGTGCCATTTTCTTCATGGTTATTTTCAAGGCCCTCATCCTCCTCAAGTGGAGCACTTCCTTTTCTCTTTTGAATGAATAAAATGGGTCCATATTTCCACTTGCCACTTTCTATTTCATGAAATCCTTTTAAATCATGAACTTAATATTCATCTAAGGGTTTACCTATGTCAACAAACTCATGGTATCTCCTCATGCAAAATTTCTTCTAGATATGAAGAAAAGGTCTTGAACAATATGTAAATTGAGAAATGTAGTGCAAGCAAGAACTTGTACAGGAAAAGCATAAATAAGATAATATAGAGAGGTATTGCCCACATTGAACAATTGAGAGAAAGAAATGCACAATAAGGATGAACTTACAAGTTTTCAATAGGTTGAAAGGAAATTTTATAAAGAATCAATATAATCCTATGGACATGTATGGCCATATGGAGCAATACAATGGTTGTACAACTTCTACCTTTCTTTTTTGTGTAGATCATATACCTCATTTTGAGATGATTATGATTGTTGACACCTAATCCTTGTGATTGGGTAAATATATGTAAATAAATAAATGACAAATATGAACAGTCATTGGGAGATGAACTGAACAGTTTCTCCCTCATGTATATAATAGACCTACTTGATGGAATAGAATATACAAATCAGTTTTTAATGGAGTTACTGCCTGGCCTGACATGGTATCAGAGCCAGCTCCCTTTTTTAGCCTTTATGTCTTTGTAACTCCCTAGTCTACTCCTCTGCTCTCCATATAATTTAGTGACTGTTTACCTGTGCTCTCTGTCTGACATTACCTGCGTTCTGTCTGCCTTACCTGCACTCTCTATACCTGCGTTCTCATTGTCTGCCATACCTGCGCTCTCTCACTGTGCCCTCATTGTCTGACATTACTTGCATACTTTGCATTTCAATCACATCGCTTGGGTTTGGCTTTCCATTGACATCGCTTGGGTTTTGATTTCCTTTCAAGTTGCTCTGTTTTGGATTTTCATGCACATCTATACGGTTTGCAATATCAACCAACACACTCCTTTACCTGCAATATTGAACGCTGTCACATGGAGGAGTTGTGGTGAGCGTGGTCCCGTTTAGAGTCTGGTGGAGAAGCGGGGTATCATGGAGATGCGAACGTTGGATATATGAGATTAATGAGATTAAATGCGAACGCTGGATTATTAATACGTATATAGTTTTTCAAAGAAAACACCATTCCGTTGAACACTGTTACAGTTATTATTAATACGCATATAGTTTTTCAATGAAAACATTGCTCCGTCTTTTCAATGAAAACACCATTCCGTTGAACGTTGTTATAGTTATTACTAATACGCATATAGTTGAACACTACTACAGCTATACACATATAGTTTTTCAATGAAAACACATGGTTACAGTTAATACGCATATAGTTTTGCGGAAATGGTGTGATTTGAGGTCAAATAAATTAGAGTGGAGCAGTGAAAGCTTCCATATGTTCCACCACTCCTACGTGTGAATATTTGGGGAGACAACATGGCTATGTGTGGATATGGACAGGATACATGCTTTGCTTTGGCCATATTTCGGTAATTTTCACCACAGTTTTTATGATTATATTAGCGTAGAAGGTTAAAGGAGTAATAGTATTTTGTGTGGTAGATGTTAAGACTGTGAAGGTGTTTGACTAGCCCTGGTATCACTAAAAAAAAAAGGGGGCATTGAGCAGAAACAATTTTGCTCAAGATTTTCCTTATTTTATTAGTCATTCTGGATTTAAGGAATACAATATATTGATAATGGTGCAATGAGAAGTTCCTTCTTATCAAGGGCATGGACGCTTGATATATTGTATGAAATAAGGTTGAAAATACAAATGGTGATATTCTATATGGATAAAATATAGTTTTGCTCTTTGCTAGAAGAAGTATTTTTTACAGTACACAGATTTTTTCTTGCTAGCAAAAGTATTTTTCTATCAGCAGAAATAATTTTTTACAAAATGCATTCAATCATATCCATGGTGGGAATAGTTCTCACTGGCAAGGAGAACTATCTTGAATGGTCCCGGATGATAAAGCACACCCTCATTTTCAATGAGTTGTGGAAAGGAGTGTGTGTCGGAGAAGGAGACAATGACCCAGTACAGCGTGCCTCAGATAATGAGCTCGTCATTTGGGAAAACAAGAACAGCAAAGCTTATGCATTAATCACAGCATCTGTAAATGAAGAGGTGAGTCGCCATATTTCGTCATATTCAACTACCTTTGAAGCCTTACAAAAGCTGAAAGAACTCTATGACTCACATTCTGCACTTGAAGTTGTTCAACTCGTGATTAAACTCTTCACTCTTGAACTGCAAAATAATGATCCTCTTGCTCTTGCATCTGAAGTAAAGTCTATAATGCATGATATCAAATCCACTAAGGTTGAATTGGATATTCCTCTTATTGCTTCTCTCAAGGCACTTTATCCTACTTACTCCAATTATCTTGAGTCTTTGTAAGCAAATGGAAATCTCAAAGATATAACCTTTGACTCTCTTGTGAAAAATTGCTGAAAGAGAAAAAGCCTTTGGAAAGAAGACAGCCCCTGAATCTTTTGAAGAGACTGTGTGCCTTGCTCATAAAGAAAAGCATCCTGCTCAAGATTCTACAAGAGGAAGAGGTGGACGAAGAGGAAGAGGAAGATATTTCAGAGGCAGGGGGGCTGACATTCTCAAGGAGAAAAGGCAGATTTGCACTGCATTCGCTGCAAAATAAATGGATCACGTGATGCCTCTACATGCAAGCTACCATGGGACAAAATTGAGCAGAAAAGAAACCAACAAAAAGGTAAAACTGATGATACAGACAAAGGTAAAACACCTGAATCTGCTCACTATGTTGTGGCACATTGTAACATTGGAGTAAATGAAGGTCTATTTAATGCTTCACTTGATTCTTGGAAAAATGATTGGTTGCTTGATTCAGGAGCAACCTGCCACATGACTCATAGAAAAGATCTTTTTGAAGATTTCACTGACAATGTTGATGGAGCAGTATACTTTGCAGATCAATCAAAAATCAAGCCATCAGGGCTTGGCACAATCAGGCTTAAATTGTATAGTCTTCCAAACTTTCTTCTAGATCATGTTCTATATCTCCCACAGCTCAAGAGAAACTTGTTGTCCTTCGTCCACATCCAGCAGCAAGGTCACTCCATTCATATGTTTGATAGCAAGCTTGAGGTAAGAAAAGCATCTGACCACTCACTTGTCATGAGGGGAATAGAAGAAGAAAGGCTTCTCAAACTGCAAGGAACCTTTGCTCATGCACAACATTTCTCATACAATGCTCATCATGAAGAAGGTACACTTCCATCAAGTTTATTATGGCATGCTAGATTTGGACATTTGAACTATGACAGTCTCTGCTTGTTGAAGAAAAATAGTGTTGTTGGTTTGCCTACAATTCCTAGGAAACTTAAGCAATGTGATGCTTCCATTCTAGGAAAGCATAGCAAACAGTCTTTTCATGATTCACATTCAAGAGCACATAGGAAACTTGAACTCATTCATTCAGATTTATGTGGTCTAATGCCTGTTCCTTCTGTAAATGGAAATAAATATATCATGACATTTATTGATGACTACACCACAATGTGTTGGGTTTATTTATTGAAGAACAAATCTAATGCTTTTCAAACATTCAAGAATTTTCATAAATGGATTGGAAATGATGCACAATCTCATATTGGGTCTATTCTCACTGATAATGGAAAAGAATACACATCAAATGAATTTGAAAAATATCTTTGCCAACATGGGATCAAACATCAAACAATTGTGCCTTATAATCTCCAACAGAATGGTGTAGCTGAAAGAATGAATAGGACAATCTTAAATATGGTAAGATCCATGCTCTTCTTCAAAAATGTAAAGATAATGTTTTGGGCTGATGTTTTTTTGTGTGCTTCATATATAAAGAATAGATGTCCATCTAATGCTATAAGAAACAAGACTCCATATGAAATGTGGTATGGACATGTTCCTTCGGTAAAGCATCTCAGGGTCTTTGG
>APFE030505852.1:27899-54526 GCA_000404065.3 Pinus taeda
AATAAAATTTGAACCCGCAAAAATTTCAAACCTCTTAAAACTTATATACCCACTTGCACAAAAAAAGCGTCTATTTATCTTTTGCTTCCTCTAAGCGCCAAAGTCATGACAGTCAACATAGTTCCCCTCCCATCCACTCCATGGAAACCCTTAACTTCTACAATTAATTTGTTGGCATGCGTCCTCCACTCTACGAAAGCTCCAATTCATTCAATCGATTTCATCTAATCTTAACAATTGAAACATCTTAAATATGTGGCTCCCACTAAACTTTTTGTATTCATACCATTCTGAACCAGTATTGCGTTCGAAACCAGATGAGCAGAGCGTGTGCGCATTTTCCTGTGTGTATCCAGCAAAGATGATGCATATGTTATGGTTTCGAACTTTGACGGGGTCGGTTAAGTAGAAAGAAGCCAATCTCTCTCCACCAAGTCCTTTGACTCCCACAGTCACAGCTCCAACTAGCCCGGTTAGGCCCCTGAGGCTAGTCTAATGCGATGATAAGGGAAATTTTAGAATGGATCTCGAGGCCGTCGCCACTCTGCAGCTCGTGAAAGGGCCTCTGTGTGTTGTTTCCGTCTATGGCCCCGGGAAGATCTTCATTTTAAATCAAGTTGGACGTCAAAATATTTTGTGGAAGATTTTTTCTTATTTGCTGGAAAATACATAGTAATATATATCATTAAATTTGAAAAATAATAGTGTGTTTAATATGGAATACTCGAGAAATAAGAGGCTATGGTGTAGTTGATAAGGCATTCAAGATCGTGTAGTTGATGCAAGCCAAAAGCCAAAACCCCTTTCTAATTTAATGTCGGAATGTAGAGCCACATTTTTTTAGGGTCAAAGAGGGGATTCCACCTTTTCAAATACATGGGGGAAATGTCAAGGTCCTTGTGAGAGCTAAGGTGAGGGCAAGGTATCAGAGCAAAATGAATATTTAAAATTTTCTCACCGCTAGTAATAAGAACACCTCGGCTCTGTCCTTGCACTAGAGGAACTTTAAGAAGGTACCTTGATGCATCTTTCACATGTAAATAGGGATTTAGAGCACATCCTTAACTCATGGATATTTGCAGCTAAAATGCCATTGGTATATAGTCTTTAACACAAACCTTGGTAAGGGCTTTAATAAAAGAGTTTTTACTGTTCGAGCAAAAATACTTATTTATACCTACCATGAGCGTGTATCAATGATCAGTGAAGTCATAAGCTCTACTGAAGTCAATCAAGTGAATTTTTAGAAAAAACATTTCTTATTCAATTTTCTTCCTGATTCAGTGCATTTCCCATCTGTAATAAGGCTATCTGTAAGATGAATCAACCTTTAAAAAACCCTGTTTGCTCATGCTGAACAAGTATTGGATCCATATATTTGATTCTGTTGGCTAGGGCTTTCTCTGAGTCTTTATAGGAGAAATTAAGAAAAGTAATTTGTCTCCTATTGTACTCTATTTCCGAGGCCCCTTGGAACATGCTTAAGAGTTCCTCGTCAAGCACAAACCAAGGGATCAAGTAGAATTCACAAGGTAATGCATCCAAACGTGACTAATCATCTTTTAGCCATTCTTCTTAGAGCTTCCAATAGTTCATGCTCCTGCTCCTTGGCTTCATTTCTATTAGCATCACTCCTAAGTAAAGATTCTTTGTATTAGCGCTTAAAAATGTCATTTATTCTATTCCTATATTTTGTCATCACCCTACTGTCCTCCTAGGATCTTTAATTGTGATGATGATGATCCAAGATCTCCTTACAGATAATTACTAGTGATAAGAACACACACAAGGAAAGATGGAGACACAGAATGGAAATAAAGCTCTCTATTCATTACTTCAGACTCTGAGAGAGGGCTAATATAATATAAAAAACAACAGTGATTTCCATATTGGTTTCAGTTGGGTTTTCTTTTGGTCAATTAAAATATATTAAATAATAGCTAAATTAACTGCTCTAATTAAGGGCAGGATCTGGCATCCTTGAATTATTGAAGACATAGGTAACTAGCTATGAATAGGCTTAAAAGGTCATCATACATGCTTCTCTCAAAAACTTGTTTTCATCTTAAATGTTGAAAACATTTTTTTGTAGTGTCATTTTCCTTGGTAGCAACTTTGCCTGATTTTAGTCCTTTTGACATTATAACTCTTAAAACTGAAAGTGAAACTTGAGTTGTCAACACACTTGGGATTTCAAGTAATCATTAAGGTAAAAATAACTGGTTGGACACTAACGAAATCCTGCACTAAGATAGATTGTCTAGATCTACTGGTGAAGATGACATAAGGCCTATCCATCTGTGCTTACAGTCTAGGTGTTGTTTTTTGTTGACTGGACCATCCATGGCAACCCACTGTTTCCAATAATTTTTTCTTGAGATTGATTTCTAAAATGTTCGATGTCTGAAATCTCCAAAATAGAATACAAATGTTTCCTATTTTTCCTTTTCATGGCCTTGAGAGTTCCGGCTCTATCCCCAGTTTAGTGATCAATCCAGTGAACAAATATTTAAATCATCACCAACAATTCACTGAGCTATTGGTAAGGACTGGTACATCCAATTCCACAAATGTGTTATTCCAACAAGTCATTTGAAGTGTACATAGAAAAATCCACATACTGTTGTAGCAATCAAAGCTATCATTTAAGAACATCTGGCAAGTGGGCCTTACCCACTGAAAGCAGGACAAACTAAAAATCCATTCGCAGGTGGCTGCAGTGTATTTTCCATATCGGTGTGTATCAAACCGTAATAAAGCATGCTCAGGCTAGCTTATATATTGGATGGCAGGGGAGGTGTCGGGTCCATTCTTTTTGTTTGGAAAACTTATTAATGTGATATGTTATTAGTGGACTGTGTGGGTTGTGTTGTGGAAATTGATTACCACATGCAAGTTTTAATATGTTATTAACTTTTTATATCAAGGTATTAGGATTATCTGCACCTAAATAGTGTATCTAAACTTATGCTTTAGATAGCACATTTTAGTTGTATTAGGGAGTAACTTGTTTCTATGGAACATTTATTCCTTTAACAAATAAAATTCCCAATAATGGGCTTAATTGTAATTCTCTCATATGGTATGGCTCTTACCATCCTTACGCAATTGGTTTTTCACCCTTGACATTCAGATTGCAGCAAGAATAACATCCTTACAATTATTATTACAGATTATCCTAGATTTAAAAAAAGAAAAGAAAATAACATCCTTACAATTATTGCTGTCTTGTTGTCTCTATTATCTCCCACCTACAGATTTGTATTTCTGATTGTTTTTTCTAGCCCCATATTGAACTACTACTTGCAGACTCTGCAATGATTGAGATACTGACAAGTGACACAGTGGGAATACCAACCAACTCAAACAAAATGCCACCTTTCCAGGAGCAGTATCAGAAACCTGGATGAGCTTTTTTAATGGCATCATATCCAAGGTGTCCAGCCTTCATACATATTACATAAATTATCAATTCTTCTAGCCTGACGAAGAAGATGATCCACCTGTTCTCGAACAGTAAATTGTCTAACAAAAGGGAAAAGAAGAATAAAAGGCATTTTATTAAAAACTGACTAGAGGAACCAACAAGTAAATCCTATCTATATTACATAAATATCCATAATTATTGATAGAAAACCTTTTCGCATCAATGTCTCTGCCATCTATCTTTGTTTCGACTCATTTCAGCACTGATACTGCATAGGCATTTTTCCCTGCTAAATTCCAAGCTCCAACTCTCATTAAATGAATTCATCACAAATTCATTCACCTACCTCTAATACGTTGACTTCTTTGCTCTATGTTCATAGAAGAAAATAGTGTGCATAATTCATTATAACTTTCAACCCTTCCTTTAGCTCGAGATGTGCGAGGTTCCTTTTCCTTAATCCTTGTTCATATATCTCGTGTCTGATGTCTTTTAGAGGCATTCAAAGAGCCAATTCCCATGTCTCACAAGATCATGTGTGAAGCATTCTGACTGTCAAAACTCACGTTATTTGAAATTATTGATGCCTGTGAGCCTTCTGTCCTCTGATTTGTGTCCTTAGTAGAATGCATTTAACTGTTTCCTGTAGAAATAATCCCATTATCGCTATCCTTTGTAGCTTCAAATTTCATGTGTGTTTGAATATGCCCAACTAACAAAGGATCTTCCTAGCTGTGGGCATAAAAGGATGGAGAAGTATAAGCAGTAGCTTCATTCATTGTAAACCCTGAAGCATCTGTCACTGCTCCCTCATTAAACTTAGCCTTGTCAGCTCTAGTTATATGAGATTACCAATCATTGGAGATGGTCAAAGAGTCATCCTGATGTTGTGAGGTTGAAGAAGTCAAATTTGACTCAGAATCATTAGTATATAAACTATTAGGAGGCGAGATCCATGAGTCTTCATCACCTTGTACCAGAAGTTCTTCATCTGCTACCAACTCCCCATTATTTTCATTCATTGTCTACAACTGCTTCCACAATATTACCACTTTCGTTTGCAGACAACACTTCATCTGCTTCATGTTTTGTCCTAGCTAAATCTAATTCTTGAGACTGTGCTTCCTAACTTTCTCCAACACCTTCAAGAGCCTGTAATAATATGTTTAAAAAATTTGGTGTCAACTGTTCTTATACTATCTTTGACGTTACACATAATAAGTAGCAGCATAAAATTAAAAGAGAGTAAAGTTTTAAAATTTGCATTTAATTTATGGAGAACACCAACATCAAAGGTTGCAGTGTGTGCAAGTGTGGTTAAAGCTATATGCAGGGCCTTTACAGTGTTCAAAAGAACTGGAACTGTGGTTATCAAAATAGGACAAACCTCTCCAAGCTTTAAATTAAGTGATTGGATCAACGCTTACCCTGACCCACAAATATTTCCATCTTCTGTTCACCTTCGCTGTTGATGCACAAGCCAGCATGGACTCCAGCGGAAGAAGTAGAATGTTAACCTGCCAATGTCCAGATATGATGTTACAACATATTCCAAGGTCCCTTTAATGTCTAAACAAAAAACCATCATTTATTTTCAAATTTAACCTTTCATTCTGTTAGCACCTAAATCTGCCTTAGGCTGAAAGAAGGCAAAATTTAGGGCAACCACAAACCACGCTCAGTCTGGTAGCTAGCCCTACCAGAACAGGAGAGGGCTCTCTCCGAGTCACACTCAATGAATAAGTCAATGAAATGGCCTGAGATGACTTACAATGAACTATTTGTCTTAGGCTAGTAAGTGAAAATGAATATAAGGAGTGATTTTTATGAATGACTGTGTTTCTGGGATGTTATGGAACCACTGGACCTCAATGAACAGAGAACTTAACATAAAGGCACTGATTATTTCATGAGGCAAGGTAGGCGGAAAGCATAGCAATTTTAATTTTAAGATATGGCGGAATGGAGAGATTGATTAAGAAGGTGAAAAGGGCATGGACAACATGAATCCTTTTCAATAGAAGAATGAACACTGTACATGAAATTTTCCCACAGGTAGAGCAATATAAAATTGAATTCTACCTAATCTCACTTGAAAAATTTCACCAGAAATGAATATGAAATGAACTATGAAACATAACAAGATACATATGAAACATAAGAGACACACTTGCTACACTCACAACCACATGAATTTCATGAAACAGAGCTGCTGCCTTTCATTAATTCTTTGTGAAAATATACAGTGTAGAAACAAAGTTTCTTTCCCACAGTCCTCTAGAAGTTACAAGCCAACCAACCAATTGCTTTGCAAATGGTTTGCATACAATATATAGAATGTGCCATGAAGAGATAGAACGCCCAAGGGTCAAAAAATGAAGGTGGAGAGCTAAACATCAGCTACAGGTGTAGTGTCACAAACATGAAAAATGGATTGGGTGACCCTTTGCCTTGTTTTGCCACTTTTATAACTGACCATATGGAGTGAAAATATTTCTAAAACCGCCACGCTCCTCCCCCTGTGCATCGTGCTCTTTTCCATGTGACTTTTGGAGGCCTTCCCGATGTCCAAATTGAGAGCAGGATAGCTTGTTGGAAAGGTATTTGAGTCTAATTTCCAACCCAAGAAGAATTTGTCGATGTGGAGTTTATTTTTCATGTCAAAAATCAAACCTCCCAAGACTGACCGAACTGTTCCAAATGAGGCTGCCTCAAGGCAGAGTGCTGTGGCGGTCAACTTTTGGATGCCTTAATCAACCCCAAATTGAGTTGATAATAGCTCATTGGAAAGGTATTTGAGTCTAATTTTCAACACAACTAGAATTTTGCGATTTGGAGTTCACTTGCCCTGTCAAAAGTCAAATCGCCCAAGACTGATCGAACTGTGCCAAATGAGGCTGCCTCAAGGCAGAGTGCTATTGCGGTCAACTTTTGAATGCCTTCCTCAACCACAAAGTGAGCTCATGATAGATCATTGGAAACATATTTGTCTCTAGTTATCATTTAGAGCATCAAGCAAGTCATTTGACTAACCAATCTAGGAGAAAACTTGATTTTTCCGAGGTCGCTCTAGAGGTGCATCAATTCTCCTGAGACAATTGTATTTTTGACATTTCTTCAAAACCATGACACCTGTGTAAAAAATGGAGTCGCCACTATGTTAGCACCTAAATCCGCCTCAGGATGAAAGAAGGCAAAATTTAGGGTAACCACAAACCATGCTCTGTCTGGTAGCTAGCCCTACCAGAACAAGAGAGCGCTCTCTCCGAGTCACACTCAGTGAATAAGTAAATGAAATGGCCTGAGATGACTTACAATGAAATATTTGTCTTAGGCTAGTAAGTGAAAATGAATATAAGAAGTGATTTTTATGAATGACTATGTTTCTGGGATGTTATGGGACCACTGGACCTCAATGAACAGAGAACTTAACATAAAGGCACAGATTATTTTGTGAGGCAAGATAGGTGGAAAGCATAGCAATTTAGTTTTAAGATATGGCGGAATGAAGAGATTGATTAAGAAGGTGAAAAGGGCATGGACAAAATGAATCATTTTCAACAGAATAATGAACACTGTACATGAAATTTTCCCACAGGTAGAGTAATAAAATTGAATTCTACCTAATCTCACTCGAGAAATTTCACCAGAAATGAATATGAAATGAACTATGAAACATAACAAGATACATATGAAACATAAGAGACACACTTGCTACACTCACAACCACATGAATCTCATGAAGCAGAGCCACTGCCTTTCATTAATTCTCTATAAAAATATACAGTGCAGAAACAAATTTTCTTTCCCGCAGTCTCCCAGAAGTTACAAGCCAGCCAACCAATTTCTTTGCAAATGGTTTGCATAGAATATATAGAATGTGATAGAACACCCAAGGTTCACAAAATGAAGGTGCAGAGCCAAACATCAGCTACATTTGCAGTGCCACAAACATGAAAAATGGCTTGGGTGACCCTTTTCCTTCCTTTGCCACTTGGATAACTGACCATGCCACAAAACTGAATGCATATGAGTGGGCCCACTTACAAAAAGTCAGGCATTCTTCTCTTGTGTGTCGCGGTCTTTTCCAAGTGACTTTTGGAGGCCTTCCCGGTGTCCAAATTGAGTCCAGGATAGCGTGTTGCAAAGGTATCTGAGTCTACTTTCCAACCCAACCATAACTTTTCAATTTGGAGGTCATTTTTCCAATCAAAAATCAAAGCTCCCAAGACTGGTCAAAATTTGCCAAATGAGGCTGCCTCAAGGCAGAGTGCTGTTGCGGTCAACTTTTGAATGCCTTCCTCAACTCCAAATTGAGCTCATGATAGCTAATTAGAAATGTACCCATCTATAGTTATCGTTTGGAGCATGAAGCAAGTCATTTGGCCAACCAAGCTAGGAGAAAACTTGATTTTCCCGAGGTTGCTCCAGAGGTGCATCAATTCTCCCGAGACAATTGTATTTTTGACATTTCTTCAAAACCATGACACTTGTGTAAAAAGTGAAGGAGGTGTTTCTTCTTTGGTCTGTTGTGGACAAAAACCTCTCTCCGTTTTTTCAAATTTGTCTGTCATTGCGCAGAAACATCATTTGAGTGGAGCCTACCCCGATGTGGGGAACAAGAGATTTGTCGAAATGAAGCAAACTGAAGGGGATAGGGAGCTTCTAAATTCTTGAGGAAATTTTCGGAAGTATTGAGGGATGTTAGGAAGTAGGGGAAGGTGGAATCTCAAAAATTGAGTGAGGGGAAGGGGTCCAAAAACGCAAAACATAGGCCCAACCATAGAAAATTGCCAAGTTGTAGCAAGAAACTAGGGTTTGTGTGAAAATGATGAATTTGGGGAATCGCAGTGAGGGGAAGTGTTTGATAAGGTATTTTAAGGATAGGAGAAGGTGTATGAACATCATGATACAAGTTTTTTCGATGATTTGACCATCCAAGAGAAATTAGCTTCAAAACCCTAGGAGAGGGAAATGAACCTTGCCTAGGCGCAACTGAAGCATGAACAAGGTGTGAAATGACCCAGTGGAACTTGACATGATAATGAAAACCCTCTAAATGATGGTAGACTCAGCTGAATAGTGACATAGACCGAAATCTAGACAACTCTGAAAGGAGTTTAAGCAAACCCTAGACCTAATGCCTAGTGACCAAATTTTGCTTGAAGACTCACTGAAATGACAAAATTTGACCTTGACACCTTAAAATGACTTGTGTAAGAGCATGTTTGATCACTGGAGGAAGGCTGCAAAAACTGACACTAACATTGGCTCCAATGGGGGATGGTAGATCGTTGGAGGTGCCAAGAACAGCAGATCTCTGAAAGAGCTAGACAGTGCCTTTTGTCCATTGGGCTATGGAGTCCATTATTCCGACAAACCAACATGACTCAATTTATTGACTGAAACTTGACTCAAACTGACTCAATACAAACTGACATGACTAAAAAAAAGCTTGACTCTAACAAACTAACTCAAAACACTAAGAACTGAACTTAAAACTTAAAGCTTGGTGGTAGTGCATGACCACCTCCATTTCTTACAAGACTATATATCATCAAACTATATCAAACTGCCAATGTAACCAATCAAGAAGATGGCTTCTTGACTGATTCTTCCGATCAAATCTTCTAGTCAACAATTGATATTGGTAACTAGGAATCCAAAAACATAATTGGCCATGATCTCCTTCATCACTGAATACTACAATAATGACCTTCACTATTGACTGTAACAGATTTTCCATTGGATCATGAAAAACATGAAGATTTACCTCCTGCTGGAGAAACAAGATGTCTTTTTCTTTTGATTCTGATCTTCCTTCATAGTGTACTTCAGAAAAAGTATGTTCCTGGTCCTAAAAAATTTTTGAACAAGCATATGAGTTGATTTCCTCTTCAAAGAACACTTCAAAACATGGAACATATGAGGAAGAATCTGAAATGGAATCCTGAATGTTCTGATCGGCTATAGTCTGAATATATTTCTGATCATCTTGACATGATATGACAACCAGATTCTCATTACATTCATCACATTCATCAATCATGAGAAGAGCAACTTCGGATGATTCTTGAAACCCAACACTAACATTTTTATCATCTACCATAAATTCATCCAGAGAAAGCTTTTCACTTACTTCAACAAAGTTCTCATCTTGCTGTCCATGAGCTGACTGGACTACCTCTTTATGAAGGCTTTGTTCTGATGACATGAGAACATTTCGACCCAAAACTTTGTCGTCTTCATCCCAGATGATTTCAACAGCCGAGTTCTCTTTCATGGGACTTAGTACAAGGTTTTCTTGGCCATCACAATCTAGTTCATGATTGTTGCAAACATGCTTCTACTTTTATTGAAAGCCTTGAAAAATACTATGAGGATGATAATTTTATGGATTCGCCACTATGTTAGCACCTAAATCCACCTCAGGCTGAAAGAAGGCAAAATTCAGGGTAACCACAAACCACGCTCAATCTGGTAGCTAGCCCTACCAGAACAGGAGAGGGCTCTCTCCAAGTCACACTCAGTGAATAAGTAAATGAAATGGCCTGAGATGACTTACAATGAACTATTTGTCTTAGGCTAGTAAGTGAAAATGAATACAGGAAGTGATTTTTATGAATGACTGTGTTTCTGGGATGTTATGGGAGCACTGGACCTCAATGAACAGAGAACTTAACATAAAGGCACTGATTATTTCGTGAGGCAAGGTAGGCGGAAAGCATAGCAATTTAGTTTTAAGATATGGCGGAATGGAGAGATTGATTAAGAAGGTGAAAATGGCATGGAAAAAATGAACCCTTTTCAACAGAATAATGAACACTGTACATGAAATTTTCCCACAGGTAGAGCAATAAAATTGAATTCTACCTAATCTCACTCGAAAAATTTCACCAGAAATGAATATGAAATGAACTATGAAATATAACAAGATACATATGAAACATAAGAGGCACACTTGCTACACTCACAACCACATGAATCACATGAAATAGAGCCACTGCCTTTCATTAATTCTCTATAAAAATATACAGTGCAGAAACAAAAAAAATTTCCCACAGTCTCCCAGAAGTTACAAGCCAGCCAACCAATTTCTTTGCAAATGGTTTGCATACAATATATAGAATGTGATAGAACGCCCAAGGGTCACAAAATGAAGGTGGAGAGCCAAACATCAGCTACATGTGCAACACCACAAACATGAAAAATGGCTTGGGTGACCCTTTTCTTTCCTTTGCCACTTGGATAACTGACCATGCCGAAAAACTGAAGTGCATATGAGTGGGCCCACTTACAAAAAGTCAGGCATTCTCCTCCTGTGCATCGAGCTCTTTTCCAGGTGACTTTTGGAGGCCTTCTTGATGTCCAAATTGAGTGTAGGATAGCTCGTTGGAAAGGCATTTGAGTCTATTTTCCAACCCAACCAGAATTTTTCAATTTGGAGTTAATTTCCCTTGCAAAAGATCAAATCTCCCAAGACTAGTCAAAATGTGCCAAATGAGGCTGCCTCAAGGCAGAGTGCTGTTGCGGTCAACTTTTGAATGCCTTCCTCAACTCCAAATTCAGCTCATGATAGCTCATTAGAAAGCTACGTGTCTCTGGTTAGCATTTGGACCATCCAACAAGTCATTTTGCCAACCAAGCTAGGAGAAAGATTGATTTTCCCAAGGTCGCTCCAGAGGTGCATCAATTCTCCCGAGACAATTGTATTTTTGACATTTCTTCAAAACCATGACACTTGTATAAAAAGTGAACTACATTTTTCTTCCTTGGTCTGTTGTGGAAAAAAACCTCTCTCAGTGTTTTCAAATTCATCTTTCCTTGCTTAGAAACATCATTTGAGTGAAGCCTACCCCAATGTGGGGAACAATAGATTTGTCGAAATGAATCGAAATGAATGGGATAGGGAGCTTCTAAATTCTTGAGGAAATTTTGGGAAGTATGGAGGGATGTTAGGAAGTAGGGTAAAGTGGAATCTCAGAAATTGAGTGAGGGGAAGGGGTCCAAAAAGGCAAAACACAGGCCCAACCATAGAAAATTGCCAAGTTGTAGCAAGAAACTAGAATTTGTGTGAAAATGAGGAATTTTGGGAATCTCAGTGAGGGGAAGTGTTTGAAAAGGTATTTTAAGGATAGGGGAAGGTGTATGAACATTAGGATACAAGTTTTTCCGATGATTTGACCATCCAAGAGAAATTAGCTTCAAAACCCTAGGAGAGGGAAATGAACCTTGCCTAGGCGCAACTGAAGCATGAAGAAGCTGTGAAATGACCCAGTGGAACTTGACATGATAATGAAAACCCTCTGAATGATGGTAAACTCAGCTAAATAGTGACATAGACCGAAATCTGGACAACTCTGAAAGGAGTGTAAGCAAACCCTAGACCTAATGCCTAGTGACCAAATTGTGGTTGAAGACTCATTGAAATGAAAAAATTTGACCTTGACACCTTAAAATCACTTGTGTAAGAGCATGTTTGATCACTGGAGGAAGGCTGCAAAGACTGACACTAACACATTCATTTATAGAAGATGAATACAAGGAACTTGGAAGTAGGGTCCTGGCTACATTCCCAAAGGTATATTAATGATCTATTGTTAGTAATTCAGTTTCAATGAGTTGTTACGAATTTGGACATGACTGGTCAGCTCATCATTGGCATCTTAACAGTACATTGAGAGGAACATACCGGTAAAAATTAATGCTAAAGATTTTATTCCCGTTGTGATATCATGAAAAAAATTATAGTCCCTGCTATTATTGGAAATAGTTTAATACCAAATGCACGGGAATCAGAACAATATCAGCAGTGTTGTTTACAAATTCAGAGAGACAAGAAATGGTGGAGAAATGTCTTGTGGAAACTATAAAAACTATCAATTCATAACTGTGCAATCATTGGGAATGAAAGCCTCTAGTCAACATAAGCACCTATGCAAGTTATGGCATTCAGAGAAATAGCCAAATCCTATCAAATAGGATTAAGGGTTTGCAATTCTGACATGCTAGCGTTGGAAACCTGATTATATAGACTTATTCTCCCTCGCATGGGTTTTCAAGAGAAGCTTCAATCATAAATATACTAATTTCCAAATCGTAGTTCTGTTGTCCAAATGTAAGGCTATTTTTGTACCCAAGGGATCTTCAAAATTAAAACTCATTTAGGCTTTAAAGGATAGCCACCTCGTGCAAAATTGCAGAAAACTCACTTCCCTCCTTTTAAGGTTTTTAATTTAGAGAAAGAAAAAGATTTTCCATTTATATAGTCATGTGATACCATTACGAATATAAATAGAATGAGACTAGAGAAAATATTTCTTGTAAAGCATAACCCCTTCCTTCTCAAGAATCACTGTTATTTTGATGAAATTACTTAGATTGAACATGCCCCAAACGTTTATCTCTAACTTTATAGGATTAAGGATTTGTAATTCTAACATGCTACTGTTGGAAATCTGATTATCCAGATTTATTCTTCCTGGCATGGGTTGTCAAAAGAGAAGCTTCAATCATAAATATACTAATTTCCAAATCGTAGTTCTATTGGCCAAATGTAAATCTATTTTTGTACTAAAGGGATCTTCAAAATTAAAATTCATTTAGGCTTTCATGCAATGCCACATCGTGCAAAATTCCAGAAACTCACTCTCCTGCTTTTAAGGTTTTTAATTTACAGAAAGAAAAAGATTTTTCATTTATATAGTCACATGATATCATTACAAATATAAATAGAATGAGACTAGAAAAAATATTGCTTTAAAGCATAACCCCTGCCTTCTCAAGGATCACTCTTATTTTGATGAAATTACTTAGATTGAACATGCCCTAAATATTTATGTCTAACTTTATAGGATTAAGGCTTAGCAATTCTGACATGCTAGCATTGGAAATCTGATTATCCAGATTTATTCTCCCTCGCATGGGTTGTCAAAAGAGAAGCTTCAATCATAAGTATACTAATTTCCAAATCATAGTTCTGTTGGCCAAATGTAAGGCTATTTTTGTAGCCAAGGGATCTTCAAAATTAAAACTCATTTAGGCTTTCAAGCATAGCCACATCGTACAAAATTCCAGAAAACTCACTTCCCTCCTTTTAAGGTTTTTAATTTACAGAAAGGAAAAGATTTTTCATTTATATAGTCATGTGATATCATTACAGATAAATAAAATGAGACTAGAGAAAAGATTGCTTGTAAAGCATAACCCCTTCCTTCTCAAATATCACTGTTATTTTGATGAAATTACTTAGATTGAACATGCCCCAAATATTGATCTTTAACCTTATAGATTAAGGCTTTGTAATTCTGACATGCTAACGTTGGAAATCTATTATCCAGATTTATTCTCGCTAGCATGGGTTGTCAAAAGAAGCTTCAATCATAGATATACTAATTTCCAAAGAGTAGTTTTGGGGCTAAATGTAAGGCTATTTTTGTACCCAAGGGATCTTCAAAATCAAAACTCATTTAGGCTTTCAGGCATCACCACATCGTGCAAAATTCTAAAAAATTCACTCCCCTCCTTTGAAGGTTCTTAATTTACAGAAAGAAAAAGGTTTTTCATTTATATATTCACGTGATACCATTACAAATATAAATAGAATGAGACTATAGAAAATATTGATTTTAAAGCATAACCTCTGCCTTCTCAAGGATCAATGTTATTTTGATGAAATTACTTAGATTGAACATGCCCTAAATATTTATCTCTAACTCTATAGGATTAAGGCATTGTAATTCTGACATGCTAGCATTGGAAATGTGATTATCCAGATTTATTCTCCCTCGCATGGGTTGTCAAAATAGAAGATTCAATCACAAATATACTAATTTCCAAATCATAGCTTTGTTGGCCAAATGTAATGCTATTTTTGTACCCAAGGAATCTTCAAAATTAAAACTCATTTAGGCTTTCAGGCATAGCTACATCGTGCAAAATTCCGGAAAACTCACTGCCCTCCTTTTAAGGTTTATAATTTACAGAAAGAAAAGGATTTTTCATTTATATAGTCACGTGAAATCATTACAGATATAAATAGAATGAGACTAGAGAAAATATTGCTTGTAAAGCATAACCCCTGCGTTCTCAAGGATCACTATTATTTTGATGAAATTACTTAGACTGAACATGCCCTAAATATTTATCTCTAACTTTAAATATCAAAAAATACCATAGAAAGGATTTTTCTGCTCACTTTTAGTATAAAAGAAAATATCCTAGTGTAATCCCTTCTTCCCATTGGCTATCTAGGATGCAGTATTTTGTCCTTTTATTGAAGAACACCCTTTTTTCTATTTACTAGGGTCCTGGCTACATTCCCAAAGCTATATTAATTATCTAAGGTTAGTAATTTAGTTCTGATGAGTTGTTACAATTTCGACATGACTGGTTAGCTCATCCTTTGCATCTTAAAAACATATTGAGAGGAACATACAGGTAAAAATGAATGCCTTAAGCCTTGAATAATGCCTCCAAACTTCAATCTAAACACATAAATTCAGATAACATTAAAATTCCTATTAGCATGAGGATGGGAAAGATGATAATGACTAGCATGAGAATGGGAAAGATGAGAATGGAGAAGTGGAATAAGCATACTACAACTAATTTCATATAATAAAAAGAACCATCTAATTTAAAAAACAAATATTTAAAATAATTTATTTAATTTTTCAACATAGTTTTTCATATTTTCTTGAAAGAAACAAAAGTATAATTAAAAAAACATTTTAAAATATGATTAAAAAACTTTTCAAATAAGTTTTAGTTTTTATTTTTAAATATATTTGTTCATATTATTTTAAGAAAGTCAAAAAATAATGTCTCTAGGGAGAAAAATAAAATTGTCTATTAAAAAATGTAATTAAAAAAATATTTAAAATAATACTTGTTTTTTTTAATATATTTTTTTTCATCATTACTCTGAAGCTTTTAAGAATATTTATTTAACCCAAAAATATCTTTTGATCTTAAATTCAATTATTTTTAAATAAAAGATTGCTCATCTTTTCCAACTTCTCCTCGTTTAGCATCCTTTCATCTTAGAATTAAATTTTTTCTTACTGGACGAACATCCTTTCATCTTAAAATTAAATTTTTGTCTTAACTTATTCACTTTTAAATTATTTTAAATTAAAAATGGCTCATAGTTTCAAATTTCTCATCTCTTCTTAGCATTTTAGGGCTATAGGATTTCTTTCTTTCGCATGGGAGTTGTCAGGGCATGGACGGTTAAGAGGGTTATAGAATTTCGCTTTCTTCACACCAGAGTTATCAAGGCACTAAATGGTAAGAGGAGAAGAACAACGCTGCCCATGGCTAGGGTCAACACATGATTCCTAGTGCGTGACTCATCTACATCTATTCATAGGCGAGCAAGGGAGGTTGTGAGATGCATCCTCAAGGAATCAATGTCCAATCCAGGAGGCACTGCTTTGTAGCCTCATCTGTGGCAATCGGTAACTATAGATGTGAAATTCATTTGGACTGATTTTGCTTTTGATTCTTCTCCTCCAATTCTTTAACTCAAGGGACCTCTTTTTTGATGTAGAATGTGGTTTGGCTCCTTTCAACCATGACCCTTGTGGGGTGCCACTCCCAGGGAATGCCCTTTAAGCAAAGGGAGGTGAGGAGGAGGAAGCTCTCCTTCTCACAATCTATGTTTAGGTAATGTGTCTAGCAAGACAAAAGAGCTTATCCTCATTGAAAATTTCATTAAGTTTGGGGAGATCGGTAGCATAGTTGTTTACCCACAGTGGAACCACACATTTGTGTATTTCAAGCCCATTGAGCATGCCAAAGCAGCCAATGAGCGCTTGCAGGGCTTGGTCATGAGAGGAAACTCTTTCTTAATCAAATTGACCGAGGCAGTAAGGATTTTACAGTTCATTCCTCTTTGTTTGTTCCTCCTCAGGTGGAGGTATTTCTGTTAATTCTCCATACACCCTTAGCTTAGCTCAATATTGTGATGAATGTTATGCAAACCCTTGATTATCTAAAGATATTCAATCTAAACACTATTTTCGAGGGGATTTTATCAAATTTCCTCTAAATTTTATTTATTTATTTAAAGTATATGGGTCAATTTCTTTCAATTGCTTGTTTGGTTGTTTCCTCTTAAAGCTTGTTTTCACACAAATTTGATTTATTTGCATATTTCAAAATTTATGGAAAGTTAGGAAGATGCCATGATATTTCTTCTTTCTTTGGAGTACAAGCAAGAAGACTAGTTCAAGCACTTATGCATCCTAAAGAGCATATCTTCTATGATATCTCTCATTAAATGTTTTCTCAAATATTGGGGCCTAGAAATGCATATTTTTGGAGACACCTACCAACCATTTTTGGCGGGTTTAGAAAAGGAAGGCCTTCTTTCTCACCATGAATGAGACTATTAAAAAACCTTCTTGTGATAAATCTACTACTTTGAAGGATAACATAGGCCCAAAATTTGACTGAACAGTTTTGTTTGCTCTAGGGATAAATACTCTACTAAGGAAGTTATCCTTCACCATTTTGAAGACAATAATGTGCCAGATCCAGGAGGAAGCTACCAGGGTGGTCCTGTTGGTGAATGTGAACATAATGAAGAATCTGATTCTGAAAAATCAAATTGTGAACCATCTCATATTTTTTATTTTGACAAACAATTGATCTTTGATCATGCAATTTCGATGAGTTCATTGCATTCAAATTAAAGAAAGGCCCCTCTATATTTTCTTATGAGCACTCGTTTTATGATGTAGGGAGAGAACAAGAACATGTCGCAGATTTGGGAAGGGGCTTCAAAATTGAAAAAAATAATGAAGACTATTGGGGATGCAATTTAATCACATCCCTAACTAAAGTTGTGATAGGTCTGAAGGATACTTGTGCTATCATGAGAGGGATGAAAATTGAGACATGTCCTCCTTTGAATGGCAACGTTGATCTTGATATTACTCAAAAAAATTGTCTAAAACTTAAGGAGTTTGTTGTGATCACGATTCCTAATAGGCGTTGTAGTTCGTATGTCACAATTCGACCTTTGTCAATTTATTTCATGAATTTGATGAGCAAGACAACATGAAAAATCTAGCAAGTGTTAGTAGAGGTACACTACACCCCTTCGATGCACAAGAAGTTTAGTTATCAAATGATCAATGAAGGTGGTGTTAAAGCCGCTGCCAAGTTCTATATTCTAGCGTCCACCTAAACAACGAACGGGAATATGCCTTTGATGGAAAGGGCTATGTGATCCCTAGATTTACAAAAGAAGAGGGAACACTAAAGGCCTTGAAGATAGAGTAACACATATCCCTCAGAATTTATGATATATCATGAGTACCACTGTGTGTAGAATTAAAGGAATTTATTATGCGAGATACTAAGGAGGATAATCTGTGTAGATAATACTATCTCAATGAGTAGCTATCCATAAATTATCTTCAAATCAATTCATATGATTGGTGAAGGAGAGGATCATCATTCTGTTAGATAGACAACATCAATAGTTGTATCCAAACTTCATAGTTCCCTTCGAATATTGAGAATGTAATCATTTGCAACCTGCTATTAATCCAAAGATTTTATAGCTTCGTCTTAAGGCGATCATCTGACATTAAGTCATGAGGCAACTGATCCTTAGTGAGGAAAGATGCTTTGGATTCAGGTGTTTATAACACTCTTCTACATAAGATTTGGATATCAAAATCAGTGTCCCCTGTAGATACTTCTTCAAGGCACCTTTGATTTCGAGGTGATAGTTGCCTCAAAAGAGAGTGTTCCATAGTGCCATGAACTTTCTTCATCTTAACTGTTATTTAATGTGGAATCTTCAGGTGTGTTGCATCTCTTATCCAAATTGTTGCAAAATTTTTGTTTATAACTGAAGATCGCCGTAGATTCTTCATAATAGATTGCCACTGTGTGTAGAATTAAAGGAATTTATTATCCCAGATACTGAGGAGGATAATCTGTGTAGATAATACTATCTTAATGAGTAGCTATCTGTAAATTGTCTTCGAATCAAGGCATATGATTGGTGAAAGAGAGGATCGTCATCGTGTTTGATAGACAACATCAATTGCTGTATCCAAACTTCATAGTTCCCTTTGAATATCGAGAATGCAATCATTTGCAGCCTGCTATTAATCCAAAGATTTTATAGCTTCATCTTAAGGTGATCATCTGGCCTTAAGTCATGAGGCAACTCATCCATAGTGAGGAAAGATGTTTTGCATTCAGGTGTTTATAACACTATTCTACATAAGATCTAGATATCAAAATCAGGGTCCCTTACAGATACTTCTTCAAGGAACCTCTGATTACGAGGTGAGACTTGCCTCAAAAGAGACTGTTCCACTGTGCCATGAAATTTCTTCATCTTAAATGTTCTTCAACGTGGAATCTTCAAGTGTGTTGCATCTCTTATCCAAATTGCTGCAAAAAAAAATTTCATAACTAAAGATCCCTGTAGATTCTTCATAATATATTACCATTGTGTGTAGAATTAAGTGAATTTATTATGCTACATACCGAGGAGGATAATTTGTGTATATAATACTATCTTAATGAGTAGCTATTGTAATTTTCTTCGAATCAAGGCATATGATTGGTGAAGGAGAGGATCATCATCTTGTTGGATAGACAACATCAATCACTGTATCCAAACTTCATAGTTCCCTTTGAATATCGAGAATGCAATCATCTACAACCTACTATTAATCCAAATATTTTATAGCTTCGTCTTAAGGTGATCATCTGGCCTTAAGTCATGAGGCAACTGATCCATAGCGAGGAAAGATGTTTTGCATTCAGATGTTTATAACAGTGTTCTACATAAGATCCAGATATGAAAATCGGGGTCCCCTGCCGATACTTCCTCAAGGCACCTCTGATTTCAAGGTGAGAGTTGCCTCAAAAGAGACTATTCCACAGTGCCATGAAATTTCTTCTTCTTAACTGTTCTTCAGCGTGGAATCTTTAGGTGTGTTGCATATCTTATCCAAATTGCTGCAAAAAATTTGTTTATAACTGAAGATCCCCGTAGATTCTTCAGAATAAACTATCACTGTGTGTAGAATTAAAGGATTTCCTTATTCGAGATACCGAGGAGGAAATCTGTGTAGATAATACTATCTGAATAAGTAGCTATCCATAAATTGTCTTCAAATCAAGGCATACGATTGGTGAAGGAGAGGATCATCATCTTGTTGGATAGACAACATCAATAGCTGTATCCAAACTTCATAGTTCACTTTGAATATCGAGAATGCAATCATCTGCAACTTGCTATTAATCCAAAGATTTTATAGCTTCATCTTAAGGTGATCATCTGGCCTTAATTCATGAGGCTACTGATCCATAGTGAGGAAACATGTTTTAAATTCAGGTGTTTATAACAGTATTCTACATAAGATCCAAATATCAAAATCAAGGTCCCCTGCAGATACTTCTTCAAGGCACCTCTGATTTCAAGGTGACAGTTGCCTCAAAAGAGACTGTTCCACAGTGCCATGAACTTTCTTCATCTTAATTGTTCTTCAACATGGAATCTTCAGGTGTGTTGCAACTCTTATCCAAATTGCTGCAAAAATTTTGTTTATAACTAAAGATCCTTGTAGATTCTTCAAAATAGATAATTCTTCAAAGGATAAGTTATTTGACTATATTGTTCACAACTTCGATTGTGAACAAGCCTGCAATACTGTCATAATTTTTCAAAAGCTTCTACACCTTGTAAAAGGTCATGAATGATGTTGAGTTGTATATGATGAGTTGTTATACCTAGAGTAGTGCCACATGTAAGGTATCCAGAAAAAACTTTACTACACAAGATAGCTTCGGGTCTTTTAGGAGAACCATTTTTTTTCTTGATAGATCCAAGCTCTGAGTTTACTGAGGTGATTTCAGCAAAATCTCAGTTCTGATAATAAAATACTCTGATCAAAAGCTTTCACGCTTTCACTTCTTGAAGGTACAAAATGATAGAGGAAAACACAATGTCCTTCATGCCTCCTTTACTTTGCTTGATGGAGAGGAAGGAATAGGATTAATGAGCAATGAATGTGCTCAAACAAAAACCTTTGTACAATGAGCCTATTCGGCTGTGAAATTATTTCTCTTGTAGATATTTATGCCTAGAGATCCAATAATTATGACAACACAATGTCCTTAATGCCTCCTTTACTTTGCTTGATGGGGAGGAAGGAATAGGATCAATGAGCAATGAATGTGCTCAAACAAAAACCTTTGTACAATGAGCCTATTCGGCTGTGAAATTATTTCTCTTGTAGATATTTATGTCGAGAGATCCAATAATTATGACATGTATTACCTGTGTCGCTTTTCTTTTGTTAGTGTCAAATGATTCCAGAAGATGAAATAGGTCTAATATCTTCATAATCCAGGTGACAAAAACACAATTGTCATAACTTCACTAAAATCACACATGTTTATAGAGAATTGAAGATCTTAAGCAAAAATGACGAAGTGGCTATTTTGCAAGAGCTTTCTGTGACAATTGGTATCATGTTGGCATATCTATTTGGGTTGTTCCTTGATTGGAGGGCTCTAGTCATTGCAAGTAAGTTCCATTTTCGGTTGTGTTGGATATTGGAGATTACTTTTACTTGAATGAAGGGAAGGTTTCTTGTTAATCGATATGAATTTACAGTTGAAGGGCCAGTTTAGATGAACGTTGTAAATTGCTTTAAGCAATGATTGGTCGTCCTCACTCAGCTATGCATCCCAGATGTTATTATGCCTCTCATTTTCTCAAGTTTCTCAACACTCTTTGCATTCTAATTGATAACTATTTAAAATCATATTTCCTCTATGTTTTTTTCTCTCTATATGATCTTCTTTCCAAGTGGGAACCTCGCTTTTATTCCAGAGTCTACACTTTCCGTGTTGATTAGATTTGAGGCATTGGAGAAATGTTTATTTTCCCATTATTTTGTGTTTGTGTAGGTGTAGATCCTTGTGCTCATTTGTTTCCAGGGTTATTTTTTATCCCGGAATCTCCAAGATGTATGGTAAGTTTTTGATAATGAACATTATGCTTGTCAATTAACTGAGTTGGTGTTAACCATGTTAACCCTGTCACCATATGTCACGCTATGTGAAATCTTAATATCAAATTTAATGTTCTTATGAGTGTGGGCTAAAATTGGTAATGAAGATTTTGAGGCCTCATTGCAAGCTCTTAGAGGCAGTCAGGTTGATGGTACCCTAGAAGCTGTTGAAATCAGGGTAACATTTTGGAACAATTGCATTTTTATCATTTTCCATGTCAAATTCATATATGTTTCTATTGTACCCTTCTTGACTGATTTCTTATCAGTCACGTGTAGTTTCTGAGTCATGGATATCCGATACTGTTCCAGTGGAATTTTTCTGGTTTGGTTTTTAGTCTTTTTTAGTGTGCAGTCTGAATGTTTTGCATACAAAGTTCCAACAATGTATATGGATTTCCCATCAAGGTCATTTTTGTCACTAATTTGAATATTTTTTCCTTTTAGAGTACAGTGGAGAGAGTAAATCAACAACCCAGAATATAGTTTTCCAAGATCTTTGAATGAAAATATGCAATGCCTCTCACTGTAACTCATATTTTTGCATAGTTAGGAATATGATAGACTTATATGATTTTTATAAGTGCAAACTTCTGCAATTCATAATGTTTATAAAAAAAAAAATCGGGTAAATCACATAGATAAATTTCTGCTTGACGAATTTTGAATCACACAATGTGGTTCATCATCAAGACTAAGATGATTTTGTGTGTGCTCGTGAATTTTCATAAACTGGTTGCTATTTTATTGCTTACTTGGCAAGAATATGATTACAAAAATAAAGTATCCTTGCGTTGTATTTATTATATGCATATTGGGATTGTGATGCTTCTTTTACAACAGTGGAGTAGAATCAATGGTATTATGTTTTACAGCAGTTCCATTTTTAAGTCTGCTGGTGAGTTTACAATATACTTCCTGTTAGAAAGTATGGTACTTGTGATCTAGATTCATATTGCTCTATTTGTAAAAACATGATGTAATTGCAAAATACATATTGGCATCATGGACTTCTAATTTGGATGGGATTTGAACACAGGGAATCTTTTTTGTAGATTTATAGCCTTTCATAATTAGAGGTTTTTAATTTTTAACCGACGAGTCCGATCATTCATGTGATTTTTATGGCCCTTCTTTTGATTTTAATTCTTATTGTCTATCACACGCTTGCTTAAGAAAATTTGTATTTCTTTCAATGTTTTATCATTTAAAATAAGAATTTCATCAGGTAATGTTGCAACCCTTGGACTTGGTGCTGTTCAGGTTGCTTTCTGATCCCGAGGCCCTACTAATTGCAATGAATGCTAGGAATGTTGCACTATAATAAAAGGTTTATTGTTCCTCATCTTAATCATGTGAAAGCTGTTGGACTTTTTATGTATAGGTTGTTATGACTACTGTTAGTGTTGTGCTGATTGACAAAGCTGGTAGACCTCTCCTTGTTATGGTGAGAAAACAACTTATTTAGACTCGGATCTTTTAAGTCAGTCAATTCAAATTTTTTAGATATGACATGACGAGTGTTGTTCAGTTTAAAGATCTCATGTAAATTTTTAATGATTTCAACAGATCTCCTCTGCAGGGATGGTTGTTTGTCTTTTCCTAGTTGGCCTTGCCTTTTATTTAAAAGTAATCAAACTCTCACAATGCTATCTCTCTATTACTAGAATGATGAATAGAATCATAATAGATTCTCATCAACTTATTAGAAAATGGACTTTAACATACGTTTGATTCTATAATAATATTTGGAAGATTGAAATGCTAAAGATGAGTTCTTGGTGTAACCTGGCATCATCCAGAGCCACCTAGCGGGAGAGTCACATCTTGTAATATTCACCAATATTTTGGCAGTCACAAGTTTGTTGGTAAGCTCCATGTTCAGCTGGTAAATAACTTATTGAAGTTTACATTATTAAATTTATGTCTTTGATGTGTTGAAGTTTTGTATAATTGTATTTGTGCTTTCTTTTTACTGGTTTACATTGTCTCTTTCTCCCTCAGGATTGGAGCTATCCCATGGGTATGCTAAGATAATATTTTGAAATTTATTGCTAGAGATATAATCCACCTCTATTTGCACCTTTTGGGGAAATTGCAAGTTTTAGTAAGTTAAAAATATGGTCTGTGTGATTATAGTTTTTATAAAAATTATAGATCATGTGTGAGATTTTTTTTTTTAAATCAATGGCTATAAATGTAGTTTTTAGGATTTCCATAACTCTTCATGTAATTCTTTAAAGTGTGCTAGCTCAATGGAAGAGTGCCTGCTTACAAGCAGGAGATTGGCAGTTCGCTTATTCGTCCACTGTGCCCTAACATGAATTAATCAACAGTTTTGTAGTTTATTTTTAATTAAATGTTTTTTATATCTATTTATTTCAATGGTGAGGTATTTCTAGATTCATTGTTTTATATTGTTTTTAGAGAGACAAAAGTGATCTTTAAATAAAAAAATTATTGTCTCTAGAGAGACAATATCTAGTATTAAAGACATATTGTCTCTAGTGAGAGTGTTGTCTCTAGAGAGACAAATGAAATTCTCGAGAAACAAAAATCAAATTGTCTCAAGAAATGCTTGTGTCATTTATTGTTTTTATAGAGACAATTTTTTTAGACAATAATATTTAAGACAATAATTTTTGAGACACCAGCTTAAAGACAATATTTAAAGACAATACTCAAGTTTTTTTTGTCTCAAGTTAAGACAATTTACTAAAAAATTGTCTCAAATATTTTCTTAAAACCCCCCTTTATGTAGTGCCAGATCCTCTTGAGTGCCAGATCCTCTTGAGAATTACATTTGATGCTTAAAAGTATTCGGGATGCACGAGAGGTATTGGCTTAGTATTACCCACTTGCAGGTAGGGTAACGAGAACCCAAGATTGGCGAAAATTCCAGGTAGAGTGCACGGGAGAGGGTGCCCTCTTCGTTGAAGCCGGGACGGACAACACTCTTTCAGAGTTGGGTATACTGGAAGACCTGAAACTCTCCTTCACCCCTCTGCTCCATCACTTTGCTGAGATCGAGGATGTCCCCGCTGTTATTTTTGAGGTAAACTTCATTCCTCGTACTTTTGGGTGTTCACTTGTCATTCACCCTAACGTTTTAACTGACTTTTATTATGAAAATAATAGGTAACGCGCTTCAAATGCGGGGGCGTTGTTGTGGGTGCGAGTTTCAGCCATAGACTGTTTGATGGGCGAGGGGCAACGCCGTTTCTTAATGGAGTTGCAGAGATTGCTAGAGGAGAAGCAAAGCTTTCCATGGAACCAGTATGGCAGAGAGAAGTTCTCAAACCCCACCAGCCTCCTATTGTCCGTTTTCAGCAGAGAGAACTTCTCAAACCCCACCAGCCTCCTGTTGTCCGTTTTCCCCACGACAAGTTCTTTGAAAGTGGAATCCTCGTCACCCCTAATTCTGCCATACAGCTGGGTACTGTGAAGGCTGACGACCTGGTCATCTCTTCATTTTTCTTGAGGTCGGATGCTTTACAAAGGATAAAAAAGCCCATCGCAGAGGAGGTGGAGAAGCATTGTACCACGTTCGAAGTTTTATCCGCGTTGGCATGGCGAGCAAGAACAATAGATCTGGGAATTTCTCTTCATCGCGTTGTTAGGCTTATTTTCGCTGTGGACGTAAGGAGGGTGTTAAAGCCCCACCTTGCAGAAGGATACTACGGAAATGCTGTGTACTTGGGATGTGCAGGCAGCGCTACAGCGCAAGAGGTTGTCAAAGGGTCCCTTTTGCATGCTGTGAAGATGATAAAGAAGGCAAAAACACCTGTAAACGACGAGTGCGTAAGATCGAGCATATCCTTCGTGGAGATGGAACGTCCATTCCAAAAGATCACAGATGTGCAAATATGTCCCGAAGACACTTATCTTAGTGATTGGAGGTGGTTGGGATTTCATCAGGTGGATTTTGGGTTGGGCAAGCCCAGCATTGTTTCGCCTGGCAAAATTTATTTTGCCCAATTTTAATGCTGCCTCCGCCAGAGAGCAAGAGCGGAGTCACGATGGTATTCTGCATGCCACCCCCAACATTGAACGCTCTGCAAACCGAAATGCATCGTTTCATTTGAATTCGTGGTTATAAAACGCTGAACAAATTTGGAAAAATGCTCTTTATGTTTTATATATACTACTAATAATAGCTATGAAATATAAAGTCGTCGATTCATAATAAGGATATGTGTGAATTTGTAACATGTATAATAAGTGTTAGTAGTTATAGCTTAATTTAAATATAGTTAATAGGAAAATGAACTCTTAACATGGTGTGATATGTGATATGATCAATTACAGTTTTTATAAAAAAATAGAAATGAATGTGAAAATTTTATGAGAGAATGTTTTTTTTAGTGAGCATCTTATTTCATTGGTTGGAATGAAGTTATATAATTTTATTTTTTTGGAAGTGTTTGGTTTAAATTGATAGGGAGAAACTTGGTTTCAAGTCAACGAGATGTCAATTCTAGGAAACTTGTTTTGCACAAGCAATTCTCTTACAAAGTTCATGGGAATTGAACATGATTGATATAGAGTTGGATGCACTTGTGAGTTAGTACTAAATTGACTGGATTTAATAGTCACTTTGAATAAAACTAGGAATAAAGTTGTAATAGATTAAACAACTTTAACAAAATTCACACATTAACTTTTTGCATGGTAATTGAGAACAATCTTTTGTGTTTGATTCCAGAAAAGAAAATACAATGACTTTAACAACCCAAATGAAACAAATGATAAATTGAACACTAACTTCCCAATAAATTTTGAACAATATTCAGCGACTTGACACATAATATGAAACTTCAAAGTGGGATTCTGATTAAGTTTCAAATCCTTTGACAGGAGTTTCAAATCCTTTGACCTGCAAGAATAATAGACATTAATCACAGACACAGAAAATAATTAAAAAAAAACTTTTTGAATTCAATTTCCTGTTATAAGATCAATTTCTTGATTTTTTTTTATATATTTGAGGAAAAAATTATAAAAACTATGTTTAAATAAAATAAATTCAACAAATTAGGAAAAAAGTACTCAAGAGATTCTAAAAATTAGTAACTATACATCAATAAAACTTTCTTAATAAAATTAAGAAAGAAATGCTCACAAGATTCTAAAAACTAATA
>APFE030505856.1:4462-17095 GCA_000404065.3 Pinus taeda
TATATAGTAAGCAAAATTTCATTATATTGTCAAAAATTTATATAGAGTACAAACTTATGAGAATATTGGTGGATCTTGTCTAAATTGAGCATGTTCAGGAAGAAAAAAAGACCTTTTTAACTGAGAGTGGGCTTCAAAGATACCATTTTCCTTTATGTGGGAAACTAGATGGTCTCCTTGAGTGTCATGAGACTGGTTTTTAACGTCAAAAGACTGTACTAGAGTGCAATAAAAACAACAAAATAAGAGAAACTGAGAAGGCCTTTCCTAGAGATTAAATTTCATGCCAAGAATTACTAGAAGGGATCATTCCCTTCCAGTAACCATGGCAGTCTCTCCCATTCAACGAGTGTTCCTCCAGTGATGATGTTTGCATCCTTCTATGCTCTCTCTCATTAGAGTGTCCACCTTGACTACCTTGTTAGCAGTGGGTTTATCCTTCATTTCATGACCTGATGTGCCTAGTTTTCTTGTTGGCTTCTCCCTCATGTGAAGAGACCCCAATTTCACAAGGTTATGTGGCTTAACTCCTTAAAAATCAAGTTAAGGGCACTTGAGGAAGAGGATCCAAGTTATCCAGGGTAATCTTATTTATAATTTTCAATTGGCTCAATGAGTTTTCATGGGACATAATTCCCTTGATGGATGACATTTTATTTTTGGTATTTGTTAGTCCTGACAAATCATTAAAAAAAAACTAAATTTCTGAGTGGCTATTTTATCTATGAGTGCTTGACATTGACATTGTTATGCTTGATGCTGCTAACCTTGCTTATGCTTAACATTGCCAATGCTCTGTCCAATGTTGTAGGTCCCTTCTGCGGATGGAGGGTGGGGGGATAAACAATTGTGAAAAGCAAACTTGGTATTCATCACCATTATTCCACATTACACACAATTATTTTATCTTACATTTAACATAATTTTCTACTTTTTAAATTGGTTATTTTGATTTTAACTATTTTAGTAGTGCCTCCTCACAATGAAAATGAAAGCAGAAATCTCCGCACAAAGCATTAACAATAAAAATATAAATTAAATCATAAATAAGCACTATTCTTTAATAGCTAATAGTTATTAATTAATTAATTGTCTGGAGTTAATTATGAAGCTATAAATGATAGTAACACAATAGTAATAGAAAAATAAATTATAACTATTAATAACTCTAATGATTAAACAACAACAATAATTTCCTAAAACTATTTCATTTTTATAATACTATGGCTATTACAAGGAAACCTATTAACCTATAATACTATAGTGATTAACTATTTTCATTAACAATTAATAATTAATGAGTCAAACTTTTCACTGCAATAGCTATTACATTTAACTATTATTGACTTGACTATTAATAGACTATTCTGCATTTAATTATAACTATTAATTCTGTGACACTAATGCTTTCTTTTGATAATTATTTTACATGGACAAATATTATAATACTACAACTATTAACATTTTTTAATTAATAGTTAATAATTAATGAGTTGAACTCTACACTGCAAAAACTATTACATTTAACTAGTGTTAGCTTGACTACTAATAGACTATTGTGCATTTAATTATAGCTATTAATTATCTCACATTAGTGCTTTTTAATTTTGATCATTTTTTTACATGGGCAACTTTCTCGATCGTTATCTCCTACAACTTCATTCATTCATACTTGTAGTAGCCATATTTCCACTACATAGTCCCTCACGAGAAGAATTATGAGAATTTGCAAACCACAAAATCAGAAGAAAGACAACAAAATTGAAGAAAACCTCCATTGAAAATAGTTACTATCACCCTCAAGTTCTTGGGCAAGAACCTAAGTGGTGACAAACTACCTCTTGTGTGGAACCTTGCTTGTGTAGAGCTTTCTAAAATTAGGTGGTGACAAACTACCACTTGTGCGAAGCTTTTCTCGTGTCGAGCTTTCTATGTGCGAAAATCTTTGCATAAGAAAAGCTTTGCACACTGCGGACTCTATGCTCATTTTCAATGCGAAGGCTTACTTTTTAGCAATTCAACTTTTTAAATTGGTAGTTTCGATTTTGTTTTTAATATATTTATTAGAAAATAAAGTCATGAAACACATTTGGATATCGACTTTACAATTGGTTTTCGTCTATTAGTAATATTTTACTAATGTATATTATTATTATTATTATTATTATTATTATTATTATTATTATTATTATTAAACAAAATGTTCACACTTCTGCCCAATGAAAACACAAATATTATTATTAAACAAATTATGCATAACAAAAACACAAATATTATTATTAAAGTAGTAAATAATTGTAATAATTAAACAACAACAATAGTTTCGTGAAACTATTACACTTTTATAATACTACAACTATTACAAGGAAAGATACAAACCTATAATACTATAACAATTAACTATTTCATTAATAGTTAATAACTAATGAGTTAAACTCAACACTACAGTAGCTATTACATTTAACTACTATTAACTTTGAATATTAATAGACTATTGTGCATTTAATTATAACTATTAATTCTTTGGAATTAATGCTTTCTTTTGATAATTATTTTACATGGATAACTATTATACTATAGTAATTAACTTTTTATTATTATTAATAGTTAATAGTTAATGAGTTAAACTCCATATTGCAATAACTATTACATTTAACTATTATTAACTTGACTATTAATAGACTATTGTGCATTTAATTACAGTTATTATGTTATGCAACCAACTCACAAAAAAAAAAGGAAAGATAGAATGATGAATTGAAAAATAGCCTCTTAGAGGGGGCAACCTCCTTTACATCACACAAATGAACAATTCTTGGATGCTCCAAATGATAGGACCTCCTTAGTATATATATGAGTCTAAGGGGTCACAATATAATATGAGCCTACATAACAATAATAATGTGAGGGCATGACAATAACAATACTGGGCTTCTATGGGGCACAATAATAACAACATGGGGGATACATGGGAACAGCAATAACAATAGGGGACTATACTAATAAAAAAAAAAAGGGAGATACACTAGTATTATAGGGACCTAACATGCCCCTCTTCTTCAAAAAAGTGTTGTCCTCAACGCTTGAGTAGTTCTGGATGCTTTTGTATAATCTCATCCTCCCATGTGGAATGTTTAGGGGGTAAGTTCTTCCCTTTTAATGAGATACTCTGAAATTAATCAATTTTTTAGGTGTAAGGTTCTTGTTTTCGTGATTTCTTCAGGCTCAAATATGTTTTTTCCTTCTTCATCAAGTTCTAGAAACATTGTTTGAACTAGAATCTTGTCACCGATAATCTTCTTTAAGCATGAAACATGGAAAACTAGGTGTACTCGGGAAGATGCAGGTAGCTTCAATTTGTATTCCATAGCACCAATCTTTTGCAACACCTTATAAGGACCATAGTACTTGGGTGATAATTTATTATCCTTCTTAGCTTGCTTGAGGGACATTTGTTTGTAGGTTGTAGCCGTAAAAATACCCAGTCACCTACATCAAAAATTCTTTCACTATGATGATGATATGCCTATTGTTTCTTTTGATTTTGCGCAAGAGTGAGGTTATCCTTTAAGAGTTGGAAAACTTGTTGTTGATGCTTGATGTTATATTCCACTGCTTGAACCTTATAATTTTCTCTTAAAGATGACATTATTGATGGTGGATGATATCAATAAAGTGCCATAATGGGGTCATTTTTGCTGCAATATGGAAGGAAGTGTTATACCACCATTCAGTTAGAAGTAACTAGTTGACCCATTGTGTTTTTTACCAGATACAAAGCAACAAAGATATCTCAGTTTCCTGTTAAAGTGAGGATGATAAGATGAGCTATGAGCTAACTAAGTACCAGGACAAGATAATAATTTTGTCCAAAAATTTCCAATAAAAATGGGATCATTGTCACTTACAATAATCTTTGGGTTTCCATGTAGCTTTTGAATTGTTTCCATGAATGAAGTATCAATTGTATTAGCTTTGAAAGGGTGAGATAATGCACAAAAGTGTGCATACTTGGTAAGTCTATCACTTACCACCATGATGACACTCTTTCCTTCAAACTTGGGTAAACCTATGATAAAATCCATTGAGACCTCTTCCCAATGTTGACTTGGAATGGCTAAACGTTGTTACAAACCTGGGGTCATAATTGTCTCAACTTTATTTTGTTGGAAAACCAAAAATTCTGTCAAACACTTCTGAATATCAGATTTAAGGCCATCCCAAAAAAATTCCTTCTTTACCTTGTGGTAAGTTTTTGAAAATCCCGAGTTCCATCCTAACAGAGAGGTGTTTAATTCCAAAAGAATATTTTGTTTGAGTTGGAAATTCTTGCAAAGATATAAGCGATTTTTGTACCATAATGAGTCAATTTTCTAGCTAAATGTATAAGATGTACTAGGATCTTGTTGCAACTTTTGAATGAGTGTCCACAACTCTTCATCATTATTCCATTCATCCCTTGCTTTGGTTATCCAGTTGAGTTGGATAATAGAAATGGCACAAAGAAATGATTCCACATCCTCATCCTTTCTTGAGAGTGCATTTGCAATAATGTTTTATCTTTGTTTTTTGTAGATGATTTCAAAGTCATAACCCAACATATTTGAGACCCATTTTTTCTTCTCTTCTGAAGATAATATTTGTTCCAAAAAGTATTTAAGACTATTATGATCTTTTTTTACCTTGAAGTGTCTTCCCATTAGGTAAGGTTGCCATTGTTTTAGTGCATGTAGTATTTCCAACATTTGCTTCTCATAAATAGGTTTGTGTAAATATTTTTCTTTGATTGGATGACTTTCAAAAGAAATGGGTCTTCCTTCTTGCATTAAAACAACACCAATTCCATTTCCCGAGGCATAAGATTCCACAATAAAGGTTATTGTGAAGTCTCACTTAGCTAAGACCGGTGCTTGGCACATTGCCTCTTTAATATGTTTAAGGGTCTTAATTGCTTATGGAGTCCAAGAAAATGCATCTTTATTGAGTAATGTTGTTAGAGATTCTTTTATTATCTCGTAATTCTTAACAAACTTGCAATAATACCCTGCTAACCTAAGAAATCCTTGAAGATGATTTATGGTTGTGGGGATTTTCCATTCCTTAATGGCTTTAATTTTGTTAAGGTCTACCTTAACACCCTCATGAGATAAATAAGACCCAAATATTCCACCTCCTGTACTCCAAAGAAACATTCGGAGGTTTTTTTATCTAATTATTTCTCCTCCAATAGTTTGAGCACCCTGTCAACATGTTGAATGTTGAACATGATCCTTCCAAGACTTGACATAGATTAGTATATCATAAAAAGATACAAACACTAATTTTCTAAGGAAGTGTTTGAAAATGGAATTCATCAAACCTTGAAATGTGGAAGGTGCATTAGTAAGGCAAAAAGACATGACTAAAATTTCATAATGACCATCATGATTTCTAAATGTTGTTTTCAGAATGTCTTTAGTCTTCATTCTAATTTGATGATATCTTGAATGGAGATCCAACTTGGTGAAGTAAATTTCTCCATTTAATTCATCCAACAATTCATCAATGATAGGAATGGGAAATTTATCTTTAATAGTGATCTTGTTGAGCTCCCTATAATCCAAACACATATGCCATGATCCATCCTTCTTGTGCACTAATACTACTGCAGTAGAGAAAAAATTTTGACTAGGTTGAATTATACCGGCCTCTAGCATTTCTACATCCATATGTTCAATTTCATGCTTTTGGGCATAGTGATATCTGTAAGGTATGATGGTTGGAGGAACAATTCCTGGAATCAAATGAATAGCATGATCATGATCACGAATAAGAGGGAGGCCTTTGGGAGTCTCAAATATATTGAAATGATTGTCCAAGGCTTTTTGGAGATATGGAGAAATAGATTATTTCAATGTTGGAACCTCTAGTGAGCATAACTATGCAATTACACCCCATTTTTATTTCTTCAGAAGATTTGTCATACCATTAGAGCTGATTATATTTCCTGGTTTCCAGCCATACCCCTTAATTCAACTTCCTTTCCTTCCCAAAAAACTTTCAAGAAAGGTTCTTGAAAATTAAAGGTTATCATCCCCAAAAATTGTAACCATTAGACTCCTAGTACAACATCAACACCACCCATTGGAAAGGAAATAATTGGACTATTCAATACATATTCTCCCATGGTTAGCTTGATATTATGGCACTTTCCTGAGAAATTTATAGTTCCTCCATTTGCAATCATCACTTGACACTCTGGTGCTGGGTATAGGAAGCAATTCAATTCCTTTGCAATCTTATAATGAATAAAATTATGGGTACTACATGAATCAATCAACACTATTACCCTTTTATTCTTGATATATCCTTCTATCTTGAGAGTTTGAGGAGTGGTAATTCCTACCAATGTATTATAAGATATGGTTAGATTCATTTCTTCTTTATCTAGGGTTGGTTCCTGGAGCATATTCTCATCTTTTTATGTTTCTTGCTCATTTTCTTCCTCCTCTTCATAATCTATGTAGAATAATTTCTTCTCAGCACACTTATTACCTTTAGTGTATTTTCTATCACAACTGTAACAAATCCCTTTTTATTTTTTTCCTCCAATTGTTGTGGTTTCAACCTTGTAGTTTGTGGAAGGCCAAGAGCAACATCACTTCCATATTTATAGTTGTGTGTGGGTAGATTTATAGGAATTTACAGGGTAATTTCCTCAGACAGAACACCAAAGGACACCGCTCACAAACAGATCACAGATCAATACACCAGTATTTTTGACATGGTTAAAACCCTCAAAGAGGGAAACAGTCCACGGCCTGCGCCAACGTGGCTACTACAGGCAATTTATTAATAAAAGAATGAAAATTTACATAAGCTTCTCTCATAGACGGATTACCCGAACAATGACCCTCCATGCGCTTTAAATAGAACTCATGGACCAATCGGGTGTCAAGCCACGGATCAAGTGTCGGTAATACCGAGGAGAGAGTGAACCATTGGATCACTACATATCGTGACCGTCGGATTGTAAGTTACAAAATGTACAACGGTAAAGAAACACACTTTACCTAACTCTATACTAGACCAAGTTGAACTTAACTATTTCCTATGTGTCGGAATATCATAACAGGTGTGACAAGGAACAAATACAACAAATCAATTATTATGCTTGTGCAATTTATCAAGATATTTAAGACTATGTTGAAAAAATCTAAGAAAAATGTTACTTTTCTTGACATGTAGGAAGTGGGACACTTTCTAAGATATATAGCCACAGCCACAATAAAAAACATATTGATATTATTTTTCATTCATCAGCATAATGTCATATTCTTTCTTGATTTCACTTAGAGACTTGAAGTTTTAAGAGGATGGGTGAGCAACCATGATCTTGGGTGAGATAAAGAAACAAATACAACAAATCAATGTGATCATGAAGCTTGTGCAATTGAGAAAGATGTTTAGGATTATGTTCAAAAAAAATTAGGAACAATCACCTAACAATCATCAAACCCTTTTCATTCCATCACGTTTACAAATATACTCAAAGTTTTCAACATATGTTTTCACTTATAAACTTTGAAATCAATAACCTATGTAAGAAAAATAGATAGGATCCCCTTTTTTATTTAGGCAAGTGGTAGGGAACCCACTAAAAATATTTTTTATAGGAAACCCTTTTTTTACTAAGGCGCAATGTCAAATATCTCTCCTTCTACACAAAATGGGGTATTATTTCTTTTTTATTTCTTATTTGATTTAACCAAAATGTGAAAAACTCACTTCTTTGTACTTAGTGGTAAGTGAATTTTATAGAATAAAAGCATTGCACCTACTTCAAAGGACATTCAAAATGAAATTTTTTACCTTGCATGAGTGACAATAAGTAAGATAAATTTGGAAAAAATAATTGTTGATGATTTATCAAACATTTCATTAATCTACCATTTTCCTAGAACTACTATAGCTTCGATATTACTTCAAGTTTTCTCACAATTTATAACAAATGAGACCCTTTACTTATCACAGAAAGAGAATTTATATAGAGAATTTTTTACTCTATATCACTTGGGCTTAAAAATTTCATTGTCACTTAAAATATTTTGAAAAACCAAGTGCAAGGCTTGTGTCCCATACTTTTATCCTTAAAAAATGAGAAAGAGTGTATTTTATAAGTGAAATAGATTGTGGTTAGGAACATAACATTTTAATAAATTGTAATATAAACTTTTTAAGAAATAAAGTAAGTTCTTTTCTATATAAAAAATGGTCTTTTATTAATTATCATATTACCTAAATTAATAAAATAGACTCCTTTTATCGTTATTCAATCATATTTCTTTATAATAATTTTATTTTTGATCAAATTTTTATCTAATTATTTTTTAATGATATTTATATTTATTATTTTATCTATAAATATTTATTGCATATTATATAATTATTTTCTTCTTTCCTATAAAAATGTATTCACTACGTCCATCTTTTAAAATATGTGCATAATATACTTTAAAAACTTATTAATAATGCTCCATAAAAACCCATTAACCTATAAATCCTCTAGATCCTAATTAATCCTCTAACACCTTAACCCCATTCCCCTAAGCCCTTAAACCCCTAACCCCTAAGCCCTTAACCCCTAACCCATAAACCCTTAAACAATAACCCCTTATCCTTAAGCCCATAAACTAATTAACCCCTAACTCGACCTAACCCTTGATTGGCCCTCACGAAAATAATCAAATAATATTTATCCACATAAAGCTGACACCATGGATCAAATACCTCGCAAAAGAATATAAAACACATTTACAATAGAAAGACAATAGAAATACATACAATCTAAAATACAATATACATATAAATATTTACAAAAATAATCTACAATACAAAGGAAGATAAAGAATAACTTACTAATAGATGATATTCATGCCCGACTTCAATGTGTCCATGTTCTTTATAATTCCGTTTAGTTGTTGTTATTATAAGTCTCCTTACATTCAAACCCTTGCATTTCTTACAAGTGCAATAATATTTTCGATCCTCCAAAGCCCCCGATGTCGATCCCACATATCCTTGACCTCCTTGAGGAATGTTATGTGGCAATTTTTGTCACCAAACTTCTAGTGATGATTTTATTCAAAAATTAACCTCAAAATAAGGTTACAACCTTTCAAGAATATCACAAGTAATATAGAAACTATGTCAAAGTTAGATTTATTTATTTACTTATTATAATATAATAATATATTATATATAACTTTATATATATATAATTATATTATAATTATATAATATTATATTAATAAATATATATTGATATTAGTATTAATATATATAAAAATATATTATATAATTTTAATACTAATCCTATATTTATTATAATTAGTTAAACTCAATATAAAGTGGTCCCATATTAGATGTCGTCAATGGAAAAAATCCATTAATGGTGGAATTAGACGTTATACAATGGTTCATTATTATTTGTCGGATACTAGACAACACATTGGACATTTGCTATTGGACAAAACATCGGACCTTCAATGGTCAAAGAACTTTCATCGGATATTTGACTGTCAAAGAACTCTCGTCAAATATTTGATGATTGTCGGGATTAAAAAAACAAAAAATACATTTAACTTCCGACATTTTTTCTAATTTTATCTGTTCCATTAGATTCAGCCATCAGATTTTTCGCCCATGTGTATTAGTTCTTCCAGGTTCATTTGGTGTTAATCTGGACAACAAGGTCAAGGTTCTCCAGAATCAAGCCATAGGCATGGTAAAGGAACAATGGTTGTGCTCGGTTCTAAGGATGCAACCTAGGAACAAGAAGTAGTCATGAGGGAAGAATACCCTCACCTTTTTCATTGACATATTGTATATGTTTGTATATTTGTGTATATGGTGCACTGGGGAAAGTGCATAAAACAAGTTGGGGGAATGTAATACCCCCATCTATTTTGAGGATGTAAATATTTGTATTTTTGATATTGTGTTGTTGATATAGATACTGTTGACTCTTAGGTTGGTGAGATGGATGTTTTAATATATGTCTTGTGTGCCCATGTAATCAGTTTTAGTCATGTTTTTTTTGGGTCATCATTCCCAACATTGTAAATTGGTACATATTATGATATTAATAAAGTGAGGATGGTTATGGAGCCCACTCGTATGGAGGATGAAACTCCATGGAAAAAGGAAACGATTCTGTATTTTTGGTGAAAAATGCACCTAAGCCCACATGGGTTCTAAACGGTTCCACATGGAAAATTAGAGCCATGCATAGATAAAGAAATGTAGTTTATTTTGATGGGGGTGATTATTCATTTAGTTAATCATTCAGTTGGTCACAAATTAGTCACTAAGTCCCAAGGTGGACTTTGAGATTGGCTGAGGTGCAGTTATTCAACTAACCATGTTGAAATGGATGCATTATGTTTATGATGTGAGTCCTATGCTGGCTCTGGGGAGACTGGTGCTCTGACGTTGGCATTGTAGTCAATAGGGTCATGGTGTTGCTTATTATATGCCTTATGATGTTAGTTGTCCTCTTTATGTGTGATGAGTGTTTGGCTTGGTGGTCCTATTGGTTTCCATTGATGTCAACATACTTATGACTAGACCTAGTGCAAGAATGGAGGTTGAGTAGAGATGGATTCAAGACATGTTGTGTTGGTTCAATATGTTGTTGTTGTAGGATATTGGATTGTTGCTACAGGTGTTGCATATGCTTCTACATGTGTTGGAAGCATTGGAGTTCCATGTGTTGGAGGTGCCTCTATCGGTGTTGGAGGTAGTTGGATGACTTGAGGTTGTTGTTGCAGGAGTAGGAGACACTGCTACAGGAGTTAAAGATGTTGCTACACGTGTTGGAGGTGTTTAGACTAGTTGTTATTGCTACTTGAGGGGTTGGAGGTGTTGGTATTGGTGATGAGGTTGGCAGACTAGGGACTGCTTGTCACTAGCATGTTGAAGGAATCCTTGGCCTATGTCATCAGTTGCATACTTCTCACAGAGGCTTGGAGGTGTGTTTTAGAGCTGATGAGGGTGTTCCTAAAGTTTCCTAGAGATTTGGACTAACTTGGTTGTGTTTTTCCTTCATCCTCTACCCAATCGCATGGATGACGAGTCATGGAAGTGACTGAAACTTTACATTCGCTGGATGGAAGGCATGTGGGAGCGACAGAGGAGCTCTAGTTGAGTTTGTGTAGTGTTGTGCATGTGATCAAGCCTTTTCACGAGTTTTTCTCTACATTCCTCACGTAACTCAACGAATTTTGGTATTATGGTGACATTCTTGATCATAACGTTTTGGCATATGGTCGTAAAAGTTAGTGGGACCTACATAAACTAATCAAAATTGAAAATATAAAAAGGCAAGTGGAGTTAGTGGCTTGATCCAATCAATGAGTTGAATATGGAACAAATCAAGCATATGAATAGAGTAGTGAAGCCCAGTAGTTCTTAGTAATTATTGGGTTGAGAACCTCAGTCCATCCATATATTGGAGGAAGCATAATGAAATTATGGTGTATTATCTTGAGTGTTGAGTGAGTGCGAGAGTGGAGAAGAGTGTGAAGGTTTTGTGATTTGTATTGTAGAATTTATGAAGTAGTTTGTAGATGTTGTTGTAGCTAAAAGAATACGTTTCAACCATAATATTTGTGTAGTGAATGAGAAGGTGAAGTGTGGATTTGTAGAAGTGTGTGGAGATATTGTGTTGCAGTTTGTGGTGTATTTGGAGATTGGATATTTGGTTTTTCATTGTGTGCTTTGATTATATTTTGTTGCAGTGCTCATGTTGAGCAGTTCTCGAATCCAGTATGAAAATGTATGAAACGAGAACCACGTAGAGGAGTGGAGTTGGAGGACTCCAGCGAAATCAATATAAGTGAACAGTTTTCTCAATCAAATGGTGGTTGGATATCTTGGCAGAAACTGAGCGAGGCTCGTTGATCATGGTGGTTTCCATTAGATTGGAGTTTGTAGAGTCGATTGATATCTTAGGAGTAACCAGGTGAGTATAGTTGATAGTGGTGGCCTTTAGTGAATGGTAGTTTATAGATCCACATCAGAAAGAGTTTCCATTTGATAGTAGACATTTATATCTCTATGTAAATAATTCGCTTGACTAATAGAATATTCGAGCAACACAACAACAGTGGCTGGTTTTTTCCCTGAAGATGGTTTTCCACCATATATACTTCTGTCCATGTGTTGAATGGTTTCCATGCTCTCATGTTTATTTTTTATGCTCTAATCTCTACTTGTGTGTTTCGTTTTATGCATGGTTAAATATTAATAATTTGGAGAAAAAATGATAAGTGCCTTCACTTTGAACAATGTAAACTTTGAAACAGGAACTATAAACTCAAAATAGGAACTCTGGCCAAAAAATGCCAAAAAAACATCAAAAACAGTGCTAAAAATGAAAAGTGTGTATACTGGAACAATGGTTTTTTTTTTAGGGACAATTTTGAACATGTTTTAAAAATGGCAATGAAAACAAAATTTTCGTGCAAAATACAGCTTGAAAATGAAAAAGTGATTATACTGGAATGATGATTTTTTTTTTAGGGTCAATCTTCAAAATTTAAAAAAAAATGCTAGTAAAATGATCCAACAACATAAAAATGACTCATAACT
>APFE030505864.1:0-17330 GCA_000404065.3 Pinus taeda
ATGGAAAACTCTGGAAAGAGGCCATGGTTGATGAAATGGCATCTTTGCACAAAAATGAGGCTTGGGATCTAGTGGAGTTGCCGGTTGGAAGGAAACCCACTGGTAGCAAATGGGTGTTCAAGAAGAAGACAAATGTAGAAGGAAAGGTGGAGAAATACAAAGCTCGGTTGGTAGCAAAAAGTTATTCCCAGGTGCCGGGAATTGATTTTGGTGATATTTTTTCTCCTATTGCCAAGCTAGCTTCTATTATATTACTTTTATCTATTGTTGCTGCTTTTGATTTTGAGGTAGAACAGATGGGTGTGAAGACAAAATTTCACGTGGATCTGGAAGAGGAGATCTACATGAATCAAATTGAAGGCTTTGCGGTGAAGGATAAGAAAGAATTGGCATGCAAGTTAAAGAAGTCTCTGTATGGGTTAAAACAGTCACCAAGGATGTGATATCAGAAATTTGATACATTTATACGGGGACTTGGCTTCACTAGAAGCAAAGCAAAGCACTGTGTGTATTTTAAATTAATTGGTGACCGTGTTATTTATCTGGTCTTGTATGTGGATGATATGTTGATAGTTTGAAATGACAAAGAAATTATCCAGGTTTTGAAGACTCAATTGTTCTCCAAATTCGACATGAAAGATCTTGGTGCTGCAAACTATATTTTGGGCATGGAAATTAAAAGAGATTAGGCAAAGAGGAAGATCTGGTTAAACTAGAGGAAGTATGTTGAGACAATATTGCAGAGGTTTAATATGCAGGATATTAAATCGGTGAAGGTTCCTATTCTTGTAGGTGTAAAGTTATCTGCGGAACAGTGTCCCAAGACACAAGAAGAGGAAGAGGATATGTCCTATGTTCCATATGCAAGTGCAGTTGGTAGCCTGATGTATGCAATGGTCTGTACTAGACCAGAAATTGCACATGTAGTGGGAGTATTGAGCAGGTTTATGTCAAAACCAAGAAAGGAGCATTGGACAACAGTGAAGCAGGTTTTTAGGTATTTGCGTGGCACTAGTGATTATGGTTTGTGCTACTAAGGAAGGCCAGGATTAGACAGAGTGTTGGATATTCATGGCTTTGTTGATGCAGACTGGGCTAGAGATCTAGATCATAGAAGATATACAAGTGGGTATGTGTTTAACCTATTTGGAGGTGCAGTCAGTTGGATGAGTAAGAAACAATCTGTAGTGGCACTATCAACTACAGAGGCAAAATACACGGTAGCCACTCATGCAAGCAAGGAAGCAGTTTGGTTGCAGATATTGTGTTCATGTATGGGGATATTACATGGAGCTATAAGGATAGGCTGTGATAGACAAAGTGCAATTTTCTTGGCAAAGAACCTTGCTTATCATTCAAAGACAAAACACATTGATGTTCAGTATCACTTTGTGAGGGATATGATAGAAGACAAAATGGTGTTGCTGGTAAAGGTGGACACATTGAAGAATACTACAGATGCATTAACAAAATCTCTGAGCTTTGAGAAGTTCTCTTGGTGTAGAGAAACAATGGGCGTTGTAGGGCTGGATAAATGACTAAGCTCTCATGTGCCCCCTATGGAAAGAAAGCAACAAGTGGGAGAATGTTGTGTTGTGTTATATTCTTTCCACGACTAGAACTGTGGGGTTAGAGGGGGGTGGGTAGCCCCCCTCTACGGGGTCCGGGGCAGCGCCCCAGAAATTTTTTTTTGGACCCTATATTAGGTTGGGCGGACCTACCTATGGTTTTCTGCATGATTTTCGCACATGGTTTTGGACGCAATGGTTTTCGGTCCATGGTTTTGGATGCGATGGTTTTCGGTCGATGGTATTGGGTGCTTCGACATGTATAAATATGTATTGTAACATTGAAATGAACATAATGAAAAATCAATTTGGTAGTCCCGGTTTTGGGATCCAGGGAAAAATCTCTATGTATATGTGTTATTCTCTCGCATTGTTTATTTTCTGTGTTTTAGAATTCATATGCAGGTAATTTCTTTATGGGGTTAAAACCTACAAAAATATAGTTTGACCAATTTTTCATAGACTTCTTTGGATGTGGACAAATTTGAAACACAAGATATAAGGTGATCCTTGATAGACTCAAAGAGGATTCTTTGAGCCCTAATTTCTCTCTTATTGTACTTAGTCACTTCTTGAGCATAGTCCTTGTTTGGTTCTCGAACTTTTCTTAGAACGAGATCCATGACTTCATTTTCTATGAGAACGAAATCAATTATTTTTTTCCAAGTCTTGAAATTAGAGGGTCCATCAATTTTGTTGCCTTCCTTACAGATATATGGGTGGAAGGTTGAGACATATATGATAGTAAAGTACTTACTTGTCAAAGGAGAAGAGGATGTTATAAGAGTGCTTCCAAGAATGTTGATTGATGCTACCAAGAGTCTCCAAAGATGTTCTTGAGTGGCAACTTGCTACAATGATGTCTTCAAGGATGGATGCTACAATAATATCTTCAAGATGCTATAATGACTTCTTCAATTATGGGTAATGATTAAGAAAGAGCTTGACAACATTTCCAAAAGCCCTCAATAATGTAAAAAGAGAGAGATTGTTGCTACAATGGTCTTCTTCAAAATCGAGTGAAGGCTAATTCTTCAAGTCTTCTTCTTGACTATTGCAATAAAGTATTCTTCAAGAAATGACTCCTGCAAAGATGATGATCTTTGGATCTTCTTATTTTTTCCATTAATAAAAAATACATATTCAAGTATAATTGTTGCAATAAGAGTCCTCAAATGTAGTTTCTACAAGTATGTCTTGAGAATGAGATAAATGTTGTAGAAGTATCTTCAAATATTCCAACAAAAAGTGATCTTTAAGTTGCCCTTCCTTCACCTTAGCTTTGAAACCATGTTGAGAAACCAAGAGTGTTAGTAAATTAGGATTGATTTCTCTTAACTTGATAATTACTTGTGAATGTTAGTTGACTTCTTATTAAATTTTTATTCCCTTCATCAAGCAATTACCAAAATATACAAAACATGAAGATCACAAAGAGACAAAGGACACAAGAAATTAGGCTTCAAGCTAGGACAAAACCTCACAAGGGGGAAAACCTAAGAAATCATCTTCATATAGAATAAAATCAAAGTGATATATCCAAGACCCAAAAACCAAAACCATGACTGCCACAATGATCCCAAGTCAGCCCTCCCCCACGTCACCTCCAACCAAGTCAAAGTCAACAAAGTCAATGCTGGTCAAAACTATGAAATTTCAGTCAAACCGCAGAATTTTTGGACCTGCAATAGATGGCCAAATTCAGCCCTATAACAACCACATAAACCACAATAATTTTACACATGTGAGCAAAATTAGGGCACAAATAGTTCATTTTCTCTCTCCTTTAACTTCACTTTCTCTCTCTCTCCTTTGACTTTTGCTAATTTTCTTCTTCTTCTTTGCACATAAATCAATGCGAATGAGTGAGTGAGTGAATGAGGTCAAAATTACTTGTATTTATAACTATCTAGGAGGTCGAATAACCACCTCTTTAGGCCGACTTGACCAAGGAGGGTCGACTTGGTTTTGTGATGACATTTTTGACTCTTTAACTCAAGACAAAAATAATTTTCCTTTTCTTATAAGCAGTCCAAATGGGACTTTGACTCAATTGACCCTATAAGCATGAAGAACATGCTTTGACTAAAGATAAAATAATAATAATGAATTTAACAAATGCATTAATAGTACATTTGAATAACATTATAAAGACCGACTCTAGTTACATTTCCAACGATAAGTTCCCATTCTCAAGGAAGTTCTCTTAGGATTGACCTGAAGATACACATGCTACCCCACTTTGAATTCCATGAGGATTTTGGTTTTGTTTGTGTAGCTCTTTTGGTGATCCTAGGATGTCTTCAACCTCTGCTTGATTAACAAGACTTACTATTCCATTTCCCTTAACATATCGACTCCAATTGTAATATTATCCTATGGATGATCCCAGTTAATCAAGGTATGACAGTTTTGGCCATATAATGCCTCAAACAGGCTCATCTTTAGTGATTCCTAATAGCCATTGTTGTATAAAAACTCTACACGGGACAAATAATCCTCCCATTTAGTAGGTTTACTCTTCATATACATGTGAAGCATATCTTCTAGGACATGATTTTCTTTTTTGTCTACCCATCCATCTAAGGATGATAGGAAATATTGAATATTAAATGCATTTCAATTTCTCAAACAATGCTTACCAAAACGTTGAGTTGAACTTGGCATATTCATCAAACATAATCACCTTCAGGATACCATGTAAGCTAAAAATTTATTTCATGAAGATCTCAGAAATATCGTTTTCCTTGTGAGTGGATTTCACTGGAATGAAATGAGATGCCTTTCTCAACTTGTACACTACTACCATTATGGCATTGTGTTGCCTCATGGTCTTTGGAAACCCATTAATGAAGTCCATGGTTATGGTTTCCCACTTTCATTCTATAATTGAGAGAGGTTGTAATAGATCTGTCGAATGTCAATGCTTGGCTCTAACTTGTTGGAATTCCAAATACCTAACAATGTACTATGTGATCTCCTACTTTTTCATGGTCATAATCATCTTTTGGTAACCAGAGTGACCAAAGTAAGGCTCTTTGTGAAATTCATCCATAATGATCTTTTTTGGCTCAACAAAATCTGGATATACAACCCAATGTAATACATCAATAATTCATCCTCAGTTAGTTGGTAGCCTCCATACCTTGGTCCTTTGAATATTTTATATAAGCATTCTCCAACATGCTTAAAATGTGCATCATTTTGCAAAGCACCCTTTATCCAATATCTCAAATCAGTCTCATGAGTGTTAATCTCTACCTTGTGAATAACCTGCAAAATGTACCGCAAGGTATCTTCCACTCAATTTTCTCTACCTTTTATGTGTTGAATCTCAAAGTTGTATTCACTAATGAGTTCCAACCATCTAACTTTCCTAACATTCAGATAATGTTGATAACATAAGTACTTCAAGCCACTATTGTTAGTCATCGCTACCAATTTGCGGTTGATTAAGTGATGCCACCACATCTTAAGAGCATGAATAATATGGTGAGTTCCCAGTCATGCTTGACACACTACTTCTCGTGCTTATTCAACTTCCTGGAATCATAGGTAACCATATATCTATCTTGGACAAGTATTGCTCCTAATCCTTCTTTGCATGCAACAATGTGCATCAAGATTTTTTTGTTCAGGTCTGCAATCTTCAACATTGGTACATTGGTAGGTAGATGCTTTAGTTTCTAAAAGATTTATTCACACTCCCCTGACTAAGCAAACTTCACTCCCTACCCTTGCAATGAAGTGATCAGATGGTTGATCTTGGAGAATAGGAAGTTGATCCCCTGCAAGGAAGTGTGCAGATGATCGATCTGAAGTTGAGCTAAAGCTTAGATGTTAAACTTTCCTAAGAAATAAAACCTACATGGGAGAGAAGGCTCACTTATAATTTTAGGTTGAAGTTGAGTTGAAGCTTATGTATTTAATTTTGCTATAATAAATTAGAGCTACTAATGCTTTCCCTATGCTTTTTTCCATTATTTCTTTTCCAAATAAATTTTGTATACTATTGATAACTTTTATCATTTTACTCTAATTATTTTTGACACCAAAGTCATTTATTGTTAATAGGATAAAACTTTTTGTTTTTGTTTTGTTAATCTAGAATACTAATAAATATGATTTGGAAAATGTTAAAGCTCGTCCCCAAAAAACCAAGTTTATACTATCCATTGACCTTGATATTGGCACGTAGCTACCATTTGCTTGCTTGCAACTCACTTGCAACTCAATAGTGCCACATGCACAAAAGATGGTTTGACTTCTCACATACACCAAAAAAACGGTTTGACTTCTTTCATGGCTTTCCTCATAACTCAAGACACAATTACCACCTAGCACCTATATGACTTCTAATAACCTCACTTTAATACAGTTGTTAGTAAATATATGATAAACACATAAACATTCATAGCACATGGGCACCATATTTTAACCTAGAAACCTTTCGAATTTTGACTCCTCATAATATATCAACTATTCATGGCCCGAAGATAAATTACATTATATTAAAATACCATGATAAAACTATGAGTTATCAAAACCCAAAGCTTGAAAACCATGAATAATAAATTAACTCTATAACTAAGTCAAATTTACCCAAATGTTTTTTATATTCTATTCTTATTAGTCCCTTCCATCTGGCAATGGCATGGGACTATAGTAATCAGTTTGATGCATTTGACATTAGCTAGTCTTCATGTTTGCGAAGTTTTTTCCTTCATGTTTCATTATTTTGACATTAATCCCTTCTCATTCAACTTCACCGTCTTATTTGGCTTCTTCCCAAGGCGGAAGATGCTGGACTATATAATATTCTGGCTTTAGGCAATTCATTTTTTAGAAATATTTTGCACTCAAGAACTAATGTTAACATTAATTTGAGCTTATTAATGTTATGTATTATTAAGGTTTATTTGCTATGGTTGTAGGTAGTTGCATGGAGCCCCAACAAGATTACAGGTGTATGGATGTAGATCTAGGTGGATGCTCTGAGACTCTTCATTCTGGGCCATTTGAGACCCAATCGACTGTGAGACTCTTCATTCTGAGCCATCTAAGACTCAATCGACTGTGAGACTCTTCATTCTGGGATGTCTCAGACTCAACCGACTGATTGACCGATTAGATCTACGTCAAGGTTGGTGGGAGGAAGTAACCTTTATGGATGCTGCTACCTTAGCTGCTGAGTAAACTGATTCTAGCGAAATTGAAACTACTTTTGTTGGTTAAGGATTTGTGCGATGGAAACCTGGGATAGTCAAAGGGGGCTAGCTATGGAATGGGAAGAATGGTATGAACAAACTTGAACGTGAGTAGTGGAACCAGTCACATTGGCACAATAGGGGTTGTGGTTTTATTTCCACCACACCAGTACTTTGTGACAAGTGAGTTTCCATCTTGGCGGTATAACATCATTCGAATTCCAAGCACCATGCCCGATTAGACCTGAAGAGGCTAAAGGGTCACTAGAAAGCCTAGCTCTGATGTTTGTCGTAATTGGAGCTGCCCCGCCGCGGTCCCTTTAGGCAAAGGCGGCCTTCTTTGACAGGGATTTGAAAAGAATAAGGACAAGGAGGCTAACGAGCCCTAAAAGCTTGGTTGAAAGAGTAACCCTAAAGAGGAGCCTAGTTGAAATTACTGCGGTTCAAATAAAGAGCCCTTGTGAAAGCCCTGGTTGGGGTCATAAGCCCTATTTGACCGCCTGCTTTGTTCCATCGACTGACTCTCTTCGCCATCCAGTAGCATGTCCTCCTACAACGTTCTGTCCCTGCCTAGCAACAATAATAACAAAGTAAGAAACCGAGGTTGGAGCATAGTAATTTGTCATTATATATAATGGGATGGGAAGGAGACAGACAGAGCGAGCAAGATTTTCTTATCTATACGAGAAACGACAGGCAAACGAAGAGAAAGGGGAGCAGTGGGGGCTTATTATCAGAATTGAACAATGAGGTAATATGACATTTGTTTGGGAACCTATGATATCTATGAAAACTATGTTGGTTAAGCTGATTTGACAAAGGTTAACACAAATCAGATCATTTATACGTGTTCCTTGCTAATAATTTATTCTGAACACATTTCATTTGATTCAACAGTATGCATGCAAGTCGTGATACATGTGATACATGTAAGTTACTGTTGTTGTTATATAATATGGTTGTTGTCAATAAAGTTCTATTGTCTGAAAATCAATTAGTAGTGACCTGAGTGCTTCCACTTTTGCTTTTGCTTTGGCTTGACTTCGTTGGTGTATATCAAGTAAGTAAAAGCATTACTGATTAAACTCTATATACGTGATTTCCCTAGGACATTTTTAACCAACCACTCTATTGCTCTATTGCTTTTGCTTTCATGCTAGGATGTGTCTATACTTCTTGCTAGACATTACTTCTTCATTCACTATAGATAAGCCCAGAACCTACCTAGCCATTTAATTATTTAGGAATGTCACACTTGCTCTTGATTAACATGTTATGAAAGATGTCATAATCACTCAAGATTTTAGAATGTATGAACATGGCATTCTAGAAGGTTAAGAACACATGAGCATGGAGTTCATACTTCTAGATGGGATGGAGCACCAACAATTCAAGGAATATGTTATCTTGATTATTTCAAGTGTGATTGTGGGAGATGCATAGGCATGCTAATTAAGACTGAGGAACATACCTGTATGTTTGATAGTGTGAACAATGTATTTAAAAAAATCCTATATGATAATAATAATTTTAAAAGTGTATGACATTTAATAATATGAGATGATGCATTAAATAATCATATTGTATGATAATAACAGTTTTAAAGATGTACCTTTTTATTAAATGAGATTGTAATTGTTTTGGGATTTCCCGTGTGTTGGCTTGAGGACATGACTTTCATTGTAAGTTTCTTCAAGGCGTGAGTCATATTTCTCGCATATTTTTTTTTGTAAGTCAACATATTTCTATTAATTCATAATAATATAACATTGTGATGAGTTCTTCAGATATGCAAAAGTGGCCTCACTTTGACCGGATCTGTTGGCCTCTAAATACATGCAAAACAAAATCGATAGTAGCCTCAGAAAACTAGATTGCTTGTGGTTCACCACCCACCAAGCACAAAATTCATCAAAAATTGGAACAAAGCCTACTTTCATTGTGGTACATTTTTTGCAATGGGATCAACTACCTCATTTTCTTGAACCACTGGCCTATGGAATGCATCATGTATGTGAGATACGAGATGCGCCATACAAGTCTCGAATCCGTCCATGTGAGCATGGAGATGCTGCTGGTTCTGTCGAAGAGAAGCTTGAAGGTCCAAGATATGCCTCTAGTTGTGAAGGATGTCTACGAAGAAGCTGTCATGATCCGCATAGTCCAGATGACAAGCTTGAGAGAGTTGGTCAATAGAATGCTAGAGGAGGCGAGTATGAGCTTCAATTGAGTCAAATGGAGTTGACAAGTCTACATTCCCAGACGAATCTCCTCGTGGTGCAACTAGCTCTCCTTCTTCTTCATGATTATCTCTCTTGTGATGACCTCCTCCCTACCCAGGGCAACGTCTTTGCCGAAGCATCATGTAGGTGTCAGTTGTCCAACCACTCCCGCAAATGAAGGCTACAGATAGGGGCAAACCACGATACCACCTGTTAGGTTCCTATACTAATAGGTGTCATTTTTCATGATTGGCATTAAGGAGCTCTAATATGTTCATACCTTTTGGCTGGTTGCAAAGGTTTTCCATATTCTCAAGAAATCAGAAAATTTAAAAAATGTGAAGAGGGTATGCTCTAAAAGAAAAATCAAAGGGTAAAAAGAATGAAATGGTCAAAGAAATGAAAGAAATGAACCCTAGACAAAGGGTCATGAAAGTGTGCAAGTCCAAAGAGCCACTACTATTCTATTTTTGCAAATATTTGATGGTGTGCAACTTGTTGAATTATGCCACCATTGATGAATGGCTAGACACCCTAACCTTGGCTAGCTCATGTTTGAAATTACTTGATTTTGAGATAGAGAATAAAACCTGTCCAAACTGTTCAATCTTGGCAGGTAAGTAGATAGGTAGAGAAGCAAAGGAGCTCAACTGTTAAATCTGAGCCCTTGGATGCTATAAGGGTAGATTTAAGCAGGATTGCAATGAAAAGAAAAGAAGATGATGAGGGTTTGCTAGTCCAAGTGCACTCACAGAAAAGGAGAAAAAATGTTAGGCAAAGTAGGCTAGGTAGGTAGTTTGTTGTTGCAGAAGCATACTTGTAATTGATTTTATATCTCAAAAATGTTCATCTCACCGCTATCACTAGTACCATGGCAGATGTGTGGATGTAGCTCAAATTAGGCAAATTTTTATTACTAACTTCCCTTCACGTTTCTCCCAAAATCACTCACTAATCTCCCCTCACAAATATTAAGATCTGCTTAATATTACCCTCAAATCACTCATTTCTTTTCATAAAACCTTCCCTAAGTGAATTCCCATTTTACTTAGGAAAACTACAGTCTCTCACCTCAAAACTCCTTTCACCCTAAGCCTAAGACTATCACTTAGTGCACCCACTTATATCTCTTTCATATTAACTTTGACTTTATTATATACATCCCAGTTTATTTCCCCCCGTATTAAAGATATAATAAAAATTCCCATATAAATATATATCCCCGCCCTAGTTGAAATATAACCATTTACATATGTCTTTGGGAATTAATAAGTGTATCAGACACCTATTAAGAACCCTCCCCGCGCTCAAAGGATAAATTGACATCTGGTTAATTAACAACCAATAAACCTTGGCCAATCATTTCCGCCCTGATATCATTGAAAAACCTATTTTAATACATCGGGCTCGCGCATTAACCTTTCACCATCTCCCTATAATGCCCACCGTCCGATCGACACCCTTGCCTCGAACAACTCACAATCATATCGCGCCCGCCTATCTGCCGAACTTTAAGTCCTGGGGAGCCGGCAGTATTTCCCCCGTACCATGGACACGCGTCGCGTGCCCGCGCTGCTCGCTCCTCCCTGCCCGAAACCGCCCGACCCCAAAAGCGATGCAGCCAAAACAACTTACCGCCCTCCCGCTGACCCTCGCTGATGTCACTGCCACGTCACCATCCACCCTTCCGCTAAACGACAAGACGTCACATCTTGATGATGTCATCCAACCAAAAACACCAAAAAGCCCCGCGAAAGTCAAATTTTGTTAAAAACTCCGTAAAATGTCATTTTCACCATTTTTTATTGCGAGCACTGCTGCATGCAAAATTACATTCGGTTAATTGCTTAAACGCCAAGTCCGCCACCCGGCCAAGAACTCCAGCATCCTCCTCCACAGTTCGTTGGTCAACCCACAACTGCACTATTTTACTATGTATACCCAGGTATTTACCCGTTTTTACCAATAACCCTGTAAATTTCATTTTTCCTCATATAAATTTTACCCGAGGAGCTGAATTCAAGTTAAGATCGGTCTGTAAGTCTCAGAGAAAGGCCCCACAACTACTGTTTACACCAGTTTTTTCATAAAAACCCCACTTCCAGTTTGAAAAACACAAGAACCAAACATGGAGGCTCCCGTAGCCCTGAATGTCACGCCCCTCAATGCACCTCATAAGGACCAGAATTGGTTACCTTTGACTGATGGAGATTTTCAAATCAAAGAGTTAACTGGAGACATGAACCACCTCCAGGCCTTTTTTTGAGTTAGAAACAATCATTTGAGCGACTTTGATTTCTATGGAATATGGGAATCCAATCTTCCCAGGTATTACCTTCCCTTAGTCAATGTCTTCCCAGATATTATCCACCATTGCTGTGCCAACTATGACCCTGTCACCAAAGTAGTCATAACCCCATACCAAACTGTCCTCTTTTACATAACTGCTGAATCTATCAATGAAATGGTACACTTCTATCCCACTCAGCCTCTGGCTCCTCTTTCCATGCGATTTCTTGAGCAAGGCTCCAAATTGCCCAATTCAGAGATAACCCGAATTGCTCAAATGTTCATGAAACTAGATCGCCAGCCCCGAGGCCCACCTCCATATTTGCATGTCTGGTTCACTGAAATAGGAAAAGTCCTAGTTGATATGATATCCTTCATCTTGGGTTTCAAAACCAGTGAATTTGTTGATGAAACCACCTTAGTTTTGTTGTCCATATTTACTCCAGGACAACCCCCTGCTGTCAAGTATGACTATGCAACCTTTATTGCTAATAAAATCAATGAGCAATTCATGAGTCTGGATAGAGAAGGAGTCTTCAAGTACACTTCATTTATCTACCACCTTTTCTTATATTATCAGCCAGACAACTTTTCATTTCCCATCAAGAAATTGGATTCCAAAGGAGAGCGGAGGTCTGTGATCTTTTGGACCTCAGTCTTCCACAATGTCCATGAATCCCCTTATACCTATTGTGAGTTCATCGACCTGTTCATACATCCAGCCACCACTCTACTGATAGGAGCTCCTCCTCCTAGGCTCTCTAGTGATGTAAGGAATATTTTACAGCTTTCCAAACAGTACAAGATAGGTGATTGGTACTTGTACCAGAATCACACTGAAATCAGAATATATGGCTGTGAATTGTGCCCTTACAAGCTGCCCAAATATGTGCCTATGAGACTATTTTCACTGGAATATTTTAGGCAGCATATCAATGCAGATTTGACCCACTTTTGTAATGCAAAGAAGAAGGCCCAGCTGAGAATAAAAAACCAGTTAGGCCCTGATGTCATCAATTGTAGGGATGCATGGGAAGAAGCTGACAAGATATTAAGGGAACAACTTAAATTGAAGAAAAGTTTTTGGTGGGTGCCTTATGACCCAAACGGCTTTATAAGTGACAGAAAAGTAAGAAACAGGCTGTCAGCTTATGTACACCATAGAATCCCTGAATTTGAACAATATGCTAATCAAGATGACTGGGTAGAGGGTACATTAGTAGAACAAATTAGTGAGCAAGAAAAGATGGAGAGGGCTATGAAAGACCTTGAAAAGACCCTTGACCTGGACTCTTTTGGATATGTATCCTTCAAGCTACCCCCACAAGTAGGAATTGGCACATCCTCTACTGGAACTTCTTAGCAGCCTATTCAAGAAGCTAGCACAAGGATCTGTAAGGGAAAGGAAGTGGCAGAAACAGAGCAACCGACAATGACAGATCAACAAGAGCAAATTCCTCCAGTACAAACAAAGGAAACAAAGGTTCCTACGTTACAGACTCCTCTAAATGAGGAAAAAGACGAAAAGAGAGACAGGGAAGACCCCACACCCATGAGTGGATCTGCAGAACAACCAGGTGCAAAGAGGCAAAGATTAAATCCTCACCCTGAAGAGGAAATATTTGAGGAAACCATCGACAATTTGAGAGGTGAAAAGATATCCAGCCAACAGACATCCCCGGTGGTGGACACATTAACTAGCTCACACAGGCAGGAGCTAGAAAGGTAACATAGTGTGGAAGTTTCATCTACTCAGCCTCAAAGCAAGCAGGCCTCTGATATCAAAAGAACACTCACGGAGATTAAAGCTAGAAACGACCCACTAAGGGTACAACTTTACAACCAATATCTTAAGATGGCCCCCACAAATTAGCAAAGGTTGATGTCTGCCTATGACATCAAGGAGGGCAAGATGATCATGAGTTATTTCAAGCCCAAAGTGCAACAACCACAATCAACAGCTGACTACATTAGGACAAATCTCGAGGTCATGGCCAAGGATATTCATCCTATGGACCAGATCGAGCTGCACAAAAAGACTGGAGAGATGGCATACTCCACACTAGATGATAAAGCTATGCTAGCTCATAGATTTCAAAACTCCTTGGAGAACACCTCTGCTCAACTAGATTTGGAAAAAGCCTCTTCTCTTGCTAAAGACAACAGAATCAAGTCTCTGGAAGAGATTATCATTGAGCTAGGACATGATCCAAAAGATGAAAAGGGCATCAAGGCACTGATAAAGAAGAAAGAGGAAGATATTGCTGCCCTGAGAAAACAACTTAAACTCCCTCCTACCACGCATCCTCAGACAACAGAAGTGGTGCAACAGAAATCCAAGGAGAACATGGAATTGCTCATGAAGCTCAATGAAAGGCTAATTGATACTGAGCAGGCGTTGGAAACAATGCTAAAAGAAAAGCAGGGAGAATCAAGCTCCCAACGACCTGAAGTAATTCCTGCAATCACAACTGCCCCTTTAATAGTTGTAACAACACTGCCTCCCACTATTCTAGCACATACAACATAAATAACTATAGGTACATCAACAGCAACAACCACAACAGCAGCAGGCAGCAGTACTGCCATGACCACAAAGGAATTAATAAAAGCCATGGAGGAATTAAAACTCCAAGTGTTAGAATTGAAAGAGGCCAAAGAGAAATTGGCAAAGTTAGAAATAAGTTATGACAAATCCAAGATGACTGTGGCAGAAAAGACACGGGAGGTTAAGGCATTAAAGAACAAGGTGAAAGCATTGGAAAATGATCTCTCTTTAGATAAGCCTTTGGGAGAAATCAAAGGCATTTTGTGGGCTAACATCAATCAATCCATTAGTAATATGTGGAGATCTATTCAAGTTATTTATGAGCAGATTGACTTGATAGCAGCAACCCAAGTGGAGATTCAAAAAACCAGAGCTTTATTGGGACACATGCCTGAACAAGCTAACAGGCTAATACATTTTTTGAATACCAAGACCAGTGAAGAATTGGAGGCACTGCAAATCAGAGATAGGACAGGCACCATTTTGCATATCAAGAAAGTTCTAACTATGAGAACTTTGATGCAAAATCTGGAAAGGAGATGTCAGGAATTCAGGTGGAGATTGGTTCTTTTATAGAAATATTTGCAGTTTTTCATGAAAAGGGTTTGCCAAGTCTGTTGGGGAGTAATGAACGTCTGATGAGACAAGTTGAGTACACGCACAAGTTGAATAAACATGCTGCTGATCAAGTAAATGCATCATCAAGTACTTCAGCAGAGAAGGCAGTCCCATCTGGCCGGGCCCTTTATGACAAATTAGAGAATTTATTTTACATTGAGCATGAGGTGAAACATCTATTCACCGTCCCACCTAATTTTTTCAGGTACACAGAGACTGATGACACTTTAAGAAAGATGCAGAGACACAAACTACCAGAATCAGACTGGTGGCAAGATATGTTAGGAATCTTATGAACTTATCTCTTGTATATTTGGTATCTTTGGTAAAGTAAGATCTTTGGGTCATCTACCATGTTGCAAAGAACATAAATAAATGAAGACCATATAAGTCAAAGAGTATCACATCAGAATTAAAGACACCCGAACATGCCACAATAGACAACACACAATGTCAGTGGAAAACAACTAAAGACTGACTTATAGGGGCTATAGCTCACACATCTGACCAAGCGGAGTAGCCAGCACAGCATCATTTATTTCTTCATTTATGTCTTCCCTGTTTTCAAGACTACGTGTCTCCATCTCTTGTAAAATAATAACACATCACTAGATATTATCTTTGTCGGATATTTTGTAGACATATTTTGTATAAATACCTCCCTATTCGAAGTATTTGGGGTTGGTGATGCATTCCTTAGATTGCGCTGTAATACTGAAATTTTCTGAATACAAAAGCTGTTGGAATCCATTGTTGTTGGTGTTAGCGCTTGGAATTCACCTAGGCTGAGATAGACAAACTCTCAAGGCTACATCAAACCATTTCACCTCGTAGCTAGCCCTACGAGGTATGAGAAGGCTCTCTCGGGTCAGATTCGGTAGATTTTTCAATATGATAAGCTGACCAATTAGGAATAAAGATTTTAGGCTAGTAAATTGATAAGGGGGGTTGATTTAAAGATTTTTGGTTTTTTGGTGGCAATTGGAGGGAGTGCAATTCAGGGTGCGGGGATTGAGCACAGTTTTTGCAGGGGGATCTTTGGGGCAAGGTAGGAGTGAGCGCTGATGCCTTAATCTGAGATGGATGATCAGGGATGATAGAGAAGGAGATAAAGAGGGAAAACAACCATTTGAATCCTCTCTAGATAGCAGAAAACATAAATTTTGAACAAACTAAAAAGCTGAGCATGTCAAAGCATGTATTCAAACTTTACCACTTCATCTGTCCAAATAGAAGCAAAAGAGAGATGTAGAATACATAAACAAACTTACAAGAACATGTAGAGAACACACCATCAACACTACAATCCACACGAATCCACAAGGATGTCTGCAAAACCCTGGCCTTCCTCTTCTTTAAATTGCAAAGATAGATGTACAATATACAATAAAGTTTTCTCCCACAAGAGTCCAACCTTCCAACCTTCCAACCTCTCAAAATGACTAAGAAAACACATAATATAGGTAAGCTAACCTCTTCCCTTACCTCTAGGGGTCGAGATCATCCTTCTAGGAGCAGTTTGAACTAATTCCAAACTAAGCACTAGATAATAGGCAGCTCAACAACTTGCCTCTATTACTTAGCTAACTGATTCATGCATTAATTATTCACTTTTTACATCAAGGAAGCTTCTAGAAGAGTAAAGAGAGATAAAATCTATCAAAGGGCCATGAAAATATTACATTTATCCATCATCTACAAGTAAAAATAATCAACCAGAGTCAAAACAATGTTTTTTGACCAAAAAAGTCAATTTGGCAAAGTTAGCTCTCACATCCGCGCCCCCTGGCTCTCACGTCCGCGCACCTTTGCAGCAACTTTTGAGTGGGTTCCACTGGTTCAAATCAAGTGCAAGATAGCTCATTGGAAAGCTTGGCCTGTCTACTTTCCATCCCAAGTGGAATTTCTGAATTTGGAGTTGTTTTGCCCCTCAAAAACCATTTCTCCCAAGGTCACTTTCTGCAACTCAAAAAGTGGGCAGAAAGTCATTTTTTTGATGTATTTTGAGCTTTTGGAGGCTCAAATCTCAAATCAAGCTTCTCCCAAGTATTCGTAATTTTTATCTTTGCATGCCCTTTCCAAAAATGCCAAGTTTTCAAAATTCCGAGCAGTCCTTCAAAACAGCCGCGCTTGGGACGCGGACATGGCACGGGAAAAACCTGTAATTTGCACAAAAAATTCACAAATGACAAAATTTTCTCCAAATTTCTTGAAATTTGGGCTGGGAGTCCCCAATCAAGTACCATGCTCAGCAAAAGAGGCTTTGGCCCAAAATTTGGAGTGGATCGGGCGTTTTCTTTCGTTTTTGTGTTTTGGCCAACCGTCCTTGGAGCACTTTCGTTCTCGCCGGTATTTTTGACATTTCTTTAAAACCATGACACCTGTGCAAAAAGTTAAAGAGGTTTTTCTTCTTTGGCATGTTTTGGACAAAAACCTCTCTCAGTTTTCCAAAATTCATCTCTGACTGCTCTGAAACATCATTTTAGTGAAACTTGCCCCGATGTGTGAAAGAAGGAATTTTGTCGAAATGAAGCGAAATGAAGGGGATAGGGGGCTTATAAATTCTTGGGGAAATTTTTGGGAGTGGGGAGGGATGTTAGGAAGCAGGGGAAAGTGGAATCTCAGAGATTGAGTGAGGGGAAGGGGTCCAAAAGGGCAAATCACAGGCCAAACCTAGAAAATTGCCAGGTTGTAGCTAGAAACTAGGGTTTGTGCCAAAATGAGGATTTTGGGGAATCTGAGTGTTGGGAAGTGTATGATATGGTACTTTAAGGATAGGGGAAGGTGTATGAACATCAGGAAACAAGTTTTGCCATTGATCTGACCATCCAAAAGAAATTGGCTTCAAAACCCTAGGAGAGGGAAATGAACTTGCCAA